>JANHZU010001071.1:206219-224470 GCA_032468055.1 Acrochordus granulatus
TCATCAATCTCACACCCAACTTGCAGGGCATATGCACTGATGGCATTTATCACTACCCCTTCAATTTCCAGTTTCACACTCATGATTCTATCAGTCACTCTCTTCGATTCTAAAACATTCTTGCTAAGTTTTTCCTTAAGATTATTCCTATGCCATTTCTCTTTCTATCTATGACATGGAAGAACAGCTTGAACCCACCTCCAATGTTCTTTGCCTTACTGCCCTTCCACTTAGTCTCTTAGAAACACAGTATATCTACCTTTCTCTGCTCCATTGTATCAGCCAGTTCTCTTCCTTTATCTGTCATAATGTCAAGATTTAAGGATCCTACTCTAACCTCCACATTTCTACCCTTTATCCTCTCCTGCTTTTTCCGGGCATGCCTAGCCCCTCTCCTTCTCCTCCTTTGTCCAACAGTAGCACACTTTCCAGTGGTACCTTGTTGGTTAACAGTACCACTGGAGGTTATTGATAACCCGGGCTCGACCAATCCGGTATGGAAATCTGTTTGTTTATTCGGATATTAAATCAGCATAGATTTTACGCCAGCTGCCTTTCCTGATGCAACCCTCCCCATTTATCTGGGCGTGGGACTGGCACTAGGGCTACACTGGTTAACGTCAGTGGCTGGGTTACTAACATCAATTCAGATATTGACTTTCATTATTTAAACTCTTTCCCTCTCTTTTTTAAATCACATGGACTTCTTAAAGTATTTATACTCACAGTTTCAACTTACCTTTATTTAGTCCTGATACACTCATCTCTCAGTTATTTATACAACAAAGTGAGCTTTGTTCTTAAACAGAGCCATTCTCAAATTTTTCTAACAAATGCTTATTTTTATATAAATCTATAATGTTCAGTAACTTCCTACAAAATTTTTCATGTCTTAGCATTTCTCCATTTTTCCAGCTTTACTAAACCTTACATCAAAGTAAATAAATTAACTTATTTAACCTTGAATTTTTATCCCCATTTATGTGTACCTGCAATGGTCACATAATTTTCAATTTTCAACTCTAAGTTTGTACTTCAGGCCTATTCACTTGATTATATACATTCTCTAAAAGACATATATTTTATTTATTATCTTTTTACATTTCTCACTCACTTGATGATAAAAAATGTGGACTATATTCCCTGTGTATCATAAAGATAAAATGTCCTTCCTAGACTTTGGTTATGACAATATTTTCACCAGATTATGTTTAGAATGCTGCACAATGTTTTCCAAAAGGCATCTCTGCTTCTTTCATAATTCCTGGAGAGAAATGTACAACCCCTACTTCCACTATAAGCCATAACAATATTTATGACACCAACTAAGACTTTTAACTCCCCCAATGAGGCATCATCTTGCTATGTTGGGGGCTTGTGTGCTCTGAAGAAGATGAGAGCTGTGCCAGAGCATCGACCATACTAGACAGATCTCATCAAAGGAGTCAAACAAATAGTGTCTCTCCCATAAAAAATATGAGAAGTAATTTACAGAAACCCATACTGGCTCAGTCATTGCCTGGTTTAACATGGACTCAGCTAGATGCTGTGGGGTTTCTGGACATCTAGTGAAAAATGGGATACAGGACTCCACTGGAGAAGGAAATGGCAACCCATTCCAGTAACTTTGCCAAGAAACCCCATGGACAGTAACAAAAGGCTCAAAGATAGGATGCCAGAAGATGAGCCTCTCACATCAGAAGGAACTACAAGTAGCTCCAGAAAGAGTGAAATGGCTAGGCCAAAGCTGAAAGGATGCTCAGCTGTGGATTTTTCTGGAGGTGAAATTCCAATGCTGTAAAAACAGTATTGCATAAGAACCTGGATCTATGAAGATGTATGAATTAAGGAAAGATGGATATGCTTAAACATGAGATGGCAAGATTGAACATTGGCATCTTGGCAATCAGTGAACTAAAATGGATGGGCATAGGTAAATTTAATTCAAATAATCATTATATCTATTACTGTGGACAAGAATCCCTAAAAAGAAATGGAGTAGCCATCACAGTCAATAAAAGAGTGAGAAAAGCAGTACACAATGAATTTGGTTCAAATTCAAATCAAACCATTCAACATCACAGGAATCCAAACCTATGCCCCAACTACTGATGCCAAAGAGCTGAAGTTGACTGGTTCTATGAAGGCCTACAACACTTTCTAGAACTCACACCAAAAAAAGATGTCCTTTTCATCATAGGGGATTGGAATGCTCAAATAGGAAGTCAAAACATAACTAGGATAACAGGCAATTTTGACCTTGGATCAGAAAATGAAGCAGGGCAAAGGCTAACAGAATTTTGCCAAGAGAACAAACTGGTCATAACAAATACACTCTTCCAACAACCCAAGAGGCAACTCTACACATGGACATCACCAGATGTTAAATATCAGAATCTGATTGATTATATTCTTTGCATCCAAAGACAGAGAAGCTCTATACAGTCAGCAAAAACAAGATCTGGAACTGATTGTGGCTCAGATCATGAGCTTCTTATTGCAAAAATTAGGCTGAAATTGAAGAGTATAGGAAAAACCACTTGACCATTAAGTTATTACCTCAATGATATTCCTTACAAATAAAATGGGAGGTGAGGAAGAGATTTAAAAGATTAGATCTGGTAGACAGAGTCCCTGATGGAGGTGCATAATGCTGTACAAGAGGCAGCGACTAAAAACATCCCAAAGAAAAATAAATGCAAGAAAGCAAACTGGCTGTCTGACGAGGCTTTACAATAGCTGAGGAAAGAAGGACAGTGAAAGGCAAGGGAGAAAGGGCAAGATAATCTAACTGAATACAGATTTCCAGAGAAAAGCAAGGAGAGATAAGAAGTCCTTCTTAAGTGAACAATGCAAAGAAATAGAGGAAAATGATACTGGGAATGACTAGAGAGCTCTTCCAGAAGATCAGAGATATCCAGGAAAGGTTTCATGCAAAGATGAGCATTATAAAGGACAAAAATGGTAGGAACCTAACAGAAGCAGAAGATATTAAGAAGTGACAGCAAGAATACACATAAGGCCTACACAAGAAAGATCTAAATGTCCCTGATAACCATGATGGTGCAGTCACTGGCCTAGAGCCAAATATCCTGGAGTGTGAAGTCAAATGGGTCTTAGGAAACAAACAACAAAGCTAGTGGAGGTGAGGGTATTCCAGCTGAACTATTTAAAATCCGAAAAATGATGCTGTTAAAGTGCTGTTAAAGTTCAGAATTCTGAAATAAAGCTAATTTAGTAATGAGTTTCATAAAATTAGTATCTGAAGTCCTACTGGGTCTTAATACAAAGCACTAAACCACCGGGTTAATATGATGTGTAAACAGTCATGTTTAAAAAAATATACAGAAAGCATGCTCGAAAAAAAAAGGATAAATATGATGTGCAATTTCAGCCAATGAAAAATCTGTGAACTAATAACATTATTTTGCAGAATATATTCTGGAAACTTTCAAAAAATACTTTCCATATTGAAGAGATTATCTTATGCCCATGTCAATCAGGTTTTTTTAAGATTTGTTGTTCACTTGTGCAGTTGTGTCTGACCCCATGGACTGCAGCACGCTAGGCCTCCTATCCTGCACTACCTCCCAGAGTCCACCCAAACCCATGTCCCTCACATTGACTATGCTACCTAACCATCTCATCCTCTGCCATCCCCTTCTCCTTTTGCCTTCAATCTTTCCCAGCATCACAGTCTTTTATAATGAGTCCTCTCTTCACATTATGTGACCAAAATATTTGAGCTTCAGCTTCAGTAACTGTCCTTCCAGTGAATATTTTAAGACAGAAAGTTCTTAATTAGTCTGCCTTTTCTCTGTTAAAATGTCACATTATACAAAGACATGCAGAGACACAAAAAGAATAGATAAAAATGATAGTAACTAGTCACATCTGTTCTACCAATCTGATGTGTATTCCATGGTAATTCAACAATGATGATGCCTCTCTCTATGCCATTTTATTCATTCCATATTGTCTGACATCAATTCTATGTACCTAATGTGACAATGGATTCTCATTATAAAATGGAAAATCTATGCTTCATTATGCTGGCTCACACTTCAGGATGCTATTAGAGTAATTGTTTTTTGCAGTGTGCTTTTTTGCTATTGTGATAGAATAGAACATATTCAGTTGTGCTGCTCAGAATTATAACTTGAAAGGCTTATATAACTGTACTTCCAGATGTGACTGTACATAATTTTGAAATATGCAGTATACATAACACATCATAATCATAGTTCCATGAAATGGGGATCGATCAATGCAACAATATATCAAACTTTAGCCAACCAAGTTCAAACTACTCAGTATGCAAAATTATATTCTGTCTATCTGACACAATGTACAATAAACTCTGATGCCAAAGGTGAGATTAGAATTCACAGTCTCCTGGTTCCTAGCCTGGTGCCTTAACCATTAGACCAAATTGGTTCTCTGGTAAATTTCCGCAATACAAGGATAATTTCTTAGGTAACTCGTTTCTGGTTCAGGAACATTTATTTTTATATTTCAGGAGTGGAACTATATCTTCCTTCATGATTTTCCATGTTGTGGTTAGCTTTAGTCACATATACATTTGAGACATCAATAGCCATTTCTTATGTCACCATTACAACCAGCCCCAACCATGTTATCCTATATTCAATAATAATTTTATGTCATCCCATAACAGAGAACTGTAAATGTTTATTCTGAGTTGATAAATTTTCACAAGTCTACTGTTTATTATTTTTTGGTCTGATGAACCCAAGTAGTTACCGTTTGTCATACAAGTAGATACATAACTGCTCTGCAGCTTGGACAACAGGAAAAGATTGGGATAATTTGCAGAACCATGGTTTTCCCATGGTAACTGTGAACTAAATTTAGATAGATCAGGCATAAGTGTCTCATGCATGTGAAATAACTTCCCTATTCAAGGACAGCCAGGTGGAGAGATTTACACAAGAATACTAATGAAGGTTGACAATCATTACAAATCAGAGCAATCAATGCTGAGAGAAAGAAACAAAATCAGAATAATTAGAGTATCCTATTTCAGAAGATGCAAAAAGCAAAAGCCTTTTTTGACCTTAGTCTAAGTTGCTTCTAGAAAATATATTGAATATGGTTATAAAAATAGAGTTTGAAAAGAATTATAGTAAGGCCAGGTTTCCAATACACATGGATGGCACCACACTGATAAAAATTGTATCAAGTCAGCAAATGGGAACAAACACTATTTTCTTTGTTTAAGAATTCCTTTAAAAACTATTTAAATGATGACAGTTCCTTACATTAACTATACATACAAATAATGGAAAGCTTTTCATTTAATTATTCAAAGTTAAGAATTTGACAGTACAAAAACAAAGGTGCACATGTTTCTGTTTTGTACTGTTCCTCTTACTATTTCTCCCAATCTTAACCTCCAATAATTCTCAGGCATCTTGCACTGATGATATCTGAGAAAGTAACAAACAAATTTTTCACCACAAATTTAATGGAATAAAAAGCAAAGTGGGGAAGACATAGCAAATTATTTTTGTTTGACTTATTTGAGCATACAGGAGTCTACAGTTATTTTATATTTAAATAAATAATTGAGAGCTATTATGTTTTGATGCTTCATTTTGAATTGTGTAGACTTGATATAATATGTTATTATTTACAATTTTTAAAATTATGTAGATATGTAGAAAAACATATATTCATAATCTTACTACATTCTACGAAAACAGAATAAAGCAATACAAAAAGTAATGACAGATGTATGTCAAACATCAAAACTTTTGTTCATTTTTTATCCTAATCTTTATGTACATCAGAATTATTTTGAGTTCTATATTGCCAGAATAAGAGCCATGAAATGGAGATAAAAGGTCACATGGAAAAATACATCCTCTTAGTGCTGTAGTTAGTCTGCAATGATAGTTTCGCTTGCCTCTACTTGACCTTATCACAAGCATTCCATCATCATTTATTTGCATTGCTGTAGAAATGTCTTTGCTCTTAAGAATCTGGAAAGTACAATGTTGCATTTATGATAATGAAATAATATGATCGCATGTATTTTTGGGATTGTGAAAAAATGTTAATTTTGCAGTTAATATTTCACAAGGTATGAGTTGAATCA
Organism: Acrochordus granulatus; assembly: GCA_032468055.1. Taxonomy (NCBI): domain Eukaryota; kingdom Metazoa; phylum Chordata; class Lepidosauria; order Squamata; family Acrochordidae; genus Acrochordus; species Acrochordus granulatus. The sequence continues at coordinate 212,341 of JANHZU010001071.1, forward strand.
TACCAGTACAGAGGAATGTTATCATAATGTAAACAGGTAAGTTATTTAACTTGATTTTCATTGCTCAATGATAGAAAGCTGCAGATACTAAACCTAACTATACCTAACTGATCTTTTTCAATCTGTCTCTTATCACTCTAAATATAGCTTTGGTCACTCTTTTATTAGAAGAGATGTTTAAAAACAAAACTGAACCTAAAACTATACTCATTAACAATTACAAGTCGCAACTATAGCTACAATTTAAATAATAATTTTTAATTTAAAAGTTAAAAAGATAAATTTAGAGCTAATATTATTTAAAGTCTGAAACAAAGTGGACTTTCTGTACCTATTCTTGCCTTATACTATAGTAAAGATACCCTGCAGTAGTCTGCAGTATTCTGCAGTAGCATTGGCTCAACCAAATCTTTGTGACTCGTTGATTACATGCCATCAAGACTCTTAGCTTTCATGTTGACTTTTAGCAATCCTAGCAATTATCCATGACTCCAAATTTATAAATGTATATATTATCAAATATGTTGAACAAGAATCTGGAAGATACAAGTTCAAAGTCATCCTTACTCATGGAAGCTTACTGAGTGACTTTGGGCCAGTCCCTATCACATAACCAAGCACTATTCACAATTATGCTGTGGAAAAAACGGAGGAGAAAGTGCTATGTTGGTAACTTTGAATTCTTGGAGGAAAGGCAGGGTATAAATATGACAAATAAAAATATTTGTCTGGAAGACTTTCAAAATCCAAAGTGTGACTCTACCTTACCCCTTCTCCTAAATGTTACTAAAAATCTGTACATTCACCATTTGCCAGAATGGGTGGGGATATTCTTAATGTTAAAATATTACAGACTCCAAAGCCATATTCAAATTACACTTAACCTTTTACAAGCTTTTTACTTATTTATAAATTCTGATCTCTTAGATCTCTTTCATAGCTCAGACAGCTGTATGAATATTCTCAGGTATTCCTTGTGTCAATATCAATATTCCACAATATTCCACAAACTACAGGAATACCCTTTCGTATTCTTTACTTAATGGTAGAACTTAACAAGTGGTTAAGAATCTATTGAAGTAAAGCAAATTTCATGTATGTCCTTATTCATGAAATATTTACTACTGACAAGGAGAGTACAAAATTGTGATTAATTCTGTAAGATTCAGCTCTTGAATCTCCAGAAACATGCCATGAGAGCAGACTGTACCAAAAGCAACATGAGGGACCTCTTAAGTAAGGAATTTGTAGAAGTATCTGCTCTGATGAAGAATCAGTATTGCAACACAAAGAATTTGCTAAAAGAAGCATCAATTAATTCAGCTACAACATTCAGCTAAATGAACTTCCTATGCTGGTGAAAGCAATAAAGACCCAGCATCACAAAGATAAGATGCATCTAAGACATCAGAAGCAGCTTTTGAAGATAAGATATAAGCTTTTTCAGTAGGCATGGATTAGATGCCTGAATATATGCATGCCCTTTTTCTTCATAGAAATGAAGTTTTAATGCAGAACTAAAGGTTAAGGGAAAAACAGGGAACAAACTCTAAGTTTCTATTTAAGATCAATTAAGACGGAAAAGCAATAAGACAACTGCTCAATCCTCATAATTATCAAGATAGTTTTGAACCAATGCAGCACAGCCATTTCTTAATATTTTGAGTTAAGTTTGAAAAATAGAAAGACACAGTTTTGCCCTATTTGTTTAAACAAGTAGGGCACCATCTACAAGGTAAAAGTGTTGCTTAAGTAAATGAGGAATGAGAACAAAACTTTTGAATGCTGCTGGCTTAGGAAGTAGGTTATGAGAGCTCTAGCTTGGATCTCTTGCTTTTCAACCAATATAAAAGGAGAATTTGTAGTGCAGATCATTTCCATTGCATGGCATTTTAAAGTGATACATAGAATGTAATGCTCTATGGCACTCATTTCCTTAGCTGTCATTGCTTTTGTGCTGTGTTAATCTTCATTTGTCTAAATAAGACATCCCAAAGAGTGATCCACCATATTACTTTTTACCCAATGGCAGTGATTATTACCAAAAATAATTGTTCTTATAGGGTTTTTTTGGTATAGAGGTAGCCAAGGCTTGTTGTATGTACTTAGTAGTCAGGTTCTTTCATACTGACTTCCCATAGCCAATAGTTGGAGATTAGACAATAGTTGCCCAGGACCATAAGGCCCAAGGATGGCCCCTTAAAAGAGAGCACATCACCACATCCTTCAAGTCTGATGGCAATGTTCCCTCCTGCAAAGAAGCCAATGTGCAGCATGGACCCAAATATATGTCTATTCTTTGGCTGCTCTCATAATATTAAAGACCCATGCTTTAATAATAAGGTAGCCAAATTTCAGCACAGACAACTATTTCTCCTTCAAGAATCACCAAACTCAGATCATGCACAAAGCAAATGTGGAATGGATCTAATTACTTTCACTATGAGCTTTCTCATACAATAAAAGCTAGTTTTAAAACTTCCTTAAGAAATCCTATGCTGGTCCTGCTTCAATATATTAACATTAAGAGGTATTATAATTCGTCCTTTTTCTGACAAGCCCATCTCATGATACTGGAGGTAAAGCATACCATTTAGGAAGAGACTTAAAGCCTTTTTTAGGTTTTTATTTTTTCCCAATATTTTTAGAGGTTTTTTATGTATTAAAAAACAGTAAAAAAGGTAAAGGTTACCCTGCTAGTTGTGACTGACTCTAGGTGTGGTGCTCATCTGTTTCCAGGCTGAAGAGCCAGCATTCATCCAAGGATGCTTCCATGGTCATGTGGCCAGCATAACTAGACACCAAAGGCACACAGACACTGTTACCTTTCTTGCTGGAGTAGGCGATACTTATTTATCTACTTGCATTTGTATGCTTTCAAGCTGCTAGGTTGGCAGGAACTGAGGCTAACAACAGATATCACCCTGCTGCATGGAAAAGCCAGGCCTTGAACTTGGGCTGCCGACCTTCCAGCCAGCAACCTGAGCTCTTAACCACTTGTACCACTGCACCTCTCTAATATAAAAAAATAGATGTGTTTTTAAATATGTGAAATTACCTAGTTAGCAGACAATACATATTTTAATGTAAAAAATGCATATAAAAGAAACACCCAGCTATAGGTGTACAATTTTACTGAATCAAAAGAGTTTAGTCACTGACCTTTCTTCTTTTCTTCAAATAAAAACTGTTGTATATATGTTGTATGTTAACTATAAATAGTTTCGTATATTTATTTGTTTATTTATCTATCTTATATGTTGCCATCTTACAAAAGTGATTCTCTTCTGATTGTAGGTGGCTTACAATCAGAATAAAACAGTATTAAAACAATAAATATTAACATTAAAATTGATTTAAGACTAAAATTAATAAGATAAGGAAAGGAACAAGATGGGGGGATGTGCGATTGTCTTAGTCCATTAACCATCTCCAAGACAATATTCCTCCTGGGGGCCCCAAGCTATTTGGCAGAGCAAGATCTCTAGACCATTGTGGAAGGCCAAAAGGTGGGTGTGGATCTCACCACAGAAGGCAAATTGTCCCACAGAACAGGAGCAATGGCAGAAAAGGCTCTCTTCTCCTAGACCCTGCCAGCTGGAATTCCTTGACCAACAGGGTCTGCAGCATGCCTTTTCAGGTGGGACATGCTAATCCCATTAGCCAAGATCCCTACCATGAAATAAAACTATTTATTTATTTATTAAACAAATTTATATGGCCACCCAAGTAACATACAGTGACTCTAGATAGCTTAAAACATTAAAATTTCACAATGTAGGAACCACAAAATTGTCTACAAATTCCAAAATTACATATAAAAGAAATGAAAGTTTGAGACTCTTCTAATCATAATTGATTCACATACACATACTATTAAAATATGGATATTTTCACAATATTATCCTTATTTTAGCAATTCGGATCCTTCTAGTTCTGCTTCTTTTAGCAGACCAAAACAGAAATCTTGAGCCAAGATCTCAGGATATTGTCAATGGAAATACAGAACAGAAATGCACACTTGAGCAGAGAACTGGCATGTCAGTGTTCCTCAGTAATGAATGTGTTTCTTGGTCCACATATTGCTTTCCTAATAATTCTGACTCACATTTAATTTTTAGGTTAGATTTTGATCACTGAAAAACACAACAGCACTGTATAAATAATCAAGGGCTCTTTATTATGTATTACTTACAGCATGAAGTCTGCATGTTGGAATATCTCCATGATATATTACTGTTTCACATGAATTTACCTAACATTTCTGAGGAACTGGAAAGTTATAGCCATTTCTAGTCTACATTTTCTCAGAAATATACACTTAAGAAATATTTAAATAGTCGTTATCAGTCAAAACACTCAAGGATTAAAATCAGGTATCAACTTCAACTAGTTTAATGGTCTGAACAATGAATTAATTGTAATAAATTGTAAAAAGATTGGTTGTTATTAGTTTTCCAACCTGCACATTATTTGAACATATGTCCTTTTCCAGTTGTATATTTTAATGAAATGCTATCAAATATTCTTAAATACTTATAACATAGTTCTTATTTAGAATTAAATCAATCTTGTCTTGGTATCTTCAATTAACCAAATTCAAGGAATTTATCCTTGGCTGTAATAGTGTGGGGCAATGACCTTGAGAGAGAGAGGGTAAGGAAATGCTGCCAAAGAACAATCAAATAAGTGCATGAGGAGCCCACAGATACATAATGGGCAGATAAAGGCATTCAGAAAAGATCCTTCATAACTTATTAGGCTGTAAAAAGACACAGTAGGAGATTTGTAATTTCAGATTTGCAAGTTTCTGTTATTGTAGACTTACATTAAAGTAGAATTAACCTTTCTGTTTGTTTCCTGTTTGGTTTACCTGGGAAGGCTAATATTAATCCATACTTATTCCCTGATTTGAAATGTTCCAGAGATAATATTGCTTTTATAAATGGTACAGGAATAATACTTTCCTTCGTCATAGTGTCATTCTTATTATACAGTGGATTTTCCATAACTATGCAGCAAAAAGTCTTAAATGCTCTAAGCAGAAAATGGACATTGCATAGCATATCCTTAATAAAATAATACCTGAAGGATTGTTCACTTGTCCCAGACCACAGCAACTATAATCTGTCATCTTTTTCCTGATTTTTTTGTGATTAAACAAAAATACTGGCAACAGAACCAACTAAACATATTTCAAAACATTTTGACGGATCTATAAGCTTTGGGCAAAGGTCTAAGTCCATATTTATGAATCTTCTGTGAAAGAAATTTTCTTTCTAAAGTTTTGACCTTGTAAAAAGCAAACAACTGCTTTGGGAGGATCCAAGTTTTTATTTAAAGAGACTTAGTCCCATTTTACCCTATTTTAACCATTTAACACAGTACAAATGGACGGAAGAGAAAAATGAAATCATATACTGTATGTACTTCATCAATTTTCATGAATTGTAACTTATCATGTTCTGCCAATGTATACAGAATTATGTAATCCACAGGAACATGATAACTATGAACAAATATAAAAAATCCTTTCCTAATACCAACACTAAAAATATACTCATAATCACTGTATGTAGATAATAGTTTCATCAAATTGAATTTAGCAATTCAAATAATTGCTTATGCTAGCAAGGATCTGGCTATTTTTAGATTATGCCAATTAACATAACAATTTAACAGAAATGCTTCTGGGATCATTGAAATAATAATACAATATCTAGTTTCTAGATGACTTTCATAGCTTTTGAGTAGAAAGTCTGATGTTAGAAATGTCATATCTTAGTGCCCTTGATAAAGAATAACCAATGATTCTTGTTTTAGCATTTGAGCAAGAAACTGTAAATTCCCACAACTATTTTTTTTCCTTGATCAGTTCAGAACACACAAGGCATTTTCTTTAAAAGAAATACAAATGTTTGGGCCAAAACTAGAAAAGCTGTGAATAACTTGCAGAAGGTGTTTATACTAAGGTATTAATAATACTGTAGTAACAATGGGACATCCAATAATGTTTTTTAATAAGTATTAATTAAGAGCAAGATTATGTTAGACATACTATAGATGAGAGAAGGGTATATTAATGATAGCTCATTTAAAATGTTTTCTCACTGTTGAAATTTTTCTGCAGAACAATACATTTGAATCACACATACAAAATCCAAGAAAGTGGTACATTTTATAGTACATTAACTTCATGCAATGGTGAGAGATGCTCTGAAATTTGTAATTGGACCATTAATTAATAAATCAATGACATGATAGATTATATTTGAGATAGAATACTGGTTTTATCTGTGAATTGGATCTTGTGACAATTTCAAAGATTTTCAAATATGAAGCTCATTATTATATAATATCAGCTGGACAAATTTGTATATTTATTCAACCCTTAAAACAAAGTGAGAGATATTAAACAAAGAAAAATAATTATAAACAAACATGTTGAATATACTAAATATATACAAATTCTTAAGAGATCAGCATAAGCATCCAGTTTAAGCTTGAAGGGATCTGTTCATGAACTGGGACTAACTGATTTGTTTCATTGTTCATCAGATACTGTCTGCATCAGCTGTTCATCTTCATTTTATTTATATTCTGGTTCAAGCTTGATTTTTTTTTTCCTTTTGGTTTCACTTAAGAATACCGATATCATTTGATAATTCCTTACAACTCTGACTCAATTTATCAATTTATTTCACATATATTATTTTATTTTCATTCTCTCAGAATGTTATTGTGCCAGAAACATTTATTGAATAAAAAATAATAATGCATGTCTAGACTTACTACCATTAAATATCCATATTTAATATCCATCCATTTGTTATGTAGATGTTGATGTCATAGCATAGTGATTTATTTACTCTCATATCTCTGTCCTTAATGACTGACTCCTTAATTAAAATGTATTGGTGTTGCATTTCCAACTTTGCCTATAATCTTTTATGTATTCTTTCTTAATCATTTGATCAATGAAAGACTATGCACAAAAGGAAGAATACTGGAGAAAACAGTTCATAGCACTAAAAAATTGGAATGAGCCAGGAGGAAAATTATAAATAATAAGTTGTATAGAAGACTTTCCTATAGGACTAAGCAAAAGGGAACCAGACATGCTGTCAAAGTCTGCTAGTTTCAATTGACTGTTTTATTTATCCTCACAAACAATATTATTAAAACACCAATTGTAATCGTGGAAAAGAACTGTCTGCTTCCAATCCATGCTTGCGCAGTTTCTGATTGCACATAGTTGGCAGCTGTTTGATACAGAATGCAGAATTAATTTGGTTCTTGTCTTGGTGCAGTAAGGCTCATAGAATAGTCATAATTAAAGGAGAAACTGGTTGGGAATTATACCTGGAATGAACCAGGTTTTGAATGTTGCTTTATCACAATGCTAGATTAATTTCTAATAATTATTTGAACAGGAGATCACCAAAGGATTCCAGAGTTTTAACACAGATATCACAAAGGAAAAAGACAATAGTAAGCAAACTCCATATTATTGCCAAAAAAATTATATGGTTAACTTTATTAAGTCATCAGGAACTGAGCTTGATTCAAAAGAAACTTTATTGTGATATTAAACCAAATATTATTTCTCCTCACTCCTTAAAGGCTAAAAATGATAAAGAATTTTACCCTATTTTGTATACAACTTATTACCTTTCAATGGACTTTACTCTTACCAAAACAGTGCATCAGAAAGTAATGGGTTTAAAAACCTATGATGTGGCTTACCAAACTATATGAACCAAATAAATAATAGCAGAGAACAGTTGAACTATAAAATGCATAATATAGATATGAAGTTCAATATTTTGTGGAAAAGTTGAAATCCAGATTGAAGAATGAATATTTGAGATGGAGTGCTGGGAGACAAAGTTAGATCACTGCATTACTCTGCAACTTCTATTCTAAAAATATATGGCTGCCCGAAAGCTGTATTTCTGAATCTTATGTTGTATCAGGATAAAAAGAAGAGATTTGTCCTCTTTCCTTAAAAGTTGATTATGGTTATAACAACATTACAATACAAGAGATAATATGAGAAACTGCAGTACAATGCCCATGATTCACCTTATCCTCATCATTTAATTAAAGAAACTCTTCATCGGTTCTAGAAAAATAAATTACATTTAGACTCATATTACAATGCCACATCCATATATAGTCTCAGACATTCTGAGATACCTATAATAAAATCCATTTTGAATGCTAACTTTCTGTTTTGAAAAGCCACAAAACCTCTGAGACTCCAGATTGAGAAATGAAATTAGTATTGCAAGCAATGTTCACCGAGCTTTCTAAAAAGCCTTTTTCTTCTAGTATTCATATTCTATTTCTAGTCATGTTAGCTGGGGGAAAAAAAGACCCTGACCCGCTATCTACAGTTCAGCTTTAAGGGGCTATGGAAAAAAGTACTATAAAAGAAGGAAAGGCTTCAAAGAAAAAGCTGCCAGCAGGCATGACTAGAGGACAAGCTGAGTGGTACAGGCTATACACAGTGAGGATTAATGGCAAACTCTATTATTTCTCTCCTAGGGAAGAAGACAAGCAATTACCTTGCTGGCAATGTTACTCAAACACTAGGAAGCTGCTGCTGTGCTGTCCATTACTGAACCAAGATGCTCTTCTGCCCAGGACAATTTCAAATGTATTAATTGGGTGTGATGCTATACATTCAGTTTTCAGAAGAGATACACAATAAAGCAAAAGGGTGCAGGAAACACTGAAAAGTCTCTGTGTTACCATTAGCTAAAATAACAGTGGACTGAAATGCACCTCTGACTTAGAATCACAATGCTCATCTTTTGTGCTGAGCATTTATTTATTTATTTTGGCACATATGATATGTTACAGACCTTACATTGTGTGTTGTAAATGAATTATATTTTTTCTTCTGGGGCTGTTGGGTTTTTTGGTTTACTGAGGATGTTTTGGAGGGCTTTGGTTGGTTTGTGAGCTACAGTGATGCCATGTGGTTGTAACAGTCCTTACATAAAATATAATTTGAAATCTGGAGTGATTGGATTTTTAACACATCTCAAGCATGGGACTCTGATTGGATAGTGTTTTCTGAGATATTTTTGATGAGCACCAAAGCACAATTCAACCCTGAGCTACAAATATTCTCTTCTATAGGTATATTATATGATCCTGAGTTATTTAAATAAAAAGACTGAATGGACATTTGAACTGTCACTTTGCAAGATTGCTGGCATATAAATTTGAGAAATAAATAAACTGTAGAATTCTTTACAGGAAATGGATTTCTGTAGAGGTATACTTCAAATATACACAGGAGCCAACACAAAATTCAAAAAGTATGTGTAGATATCTAATATTGTATTTGAGTACTCCAATTATTCTTAATTTCACATGCATATACATACACAAACATACACCTTGTAGTAATAGTTGAATTCAATAGAATATTTGCAAGTTTAATATTTCAAGGCAGTTGTCAAGCACATCATTCAGGATTATGATTCATGGCTATCTAAGTATTCTAAGGTAGGTCTACCAGAAATGCCAGTGATGATTTTGAGAAAATGCTAAAGGATAGAGGAAAAACACATTCTAAAAGATGCTGTAACAGGGAAGAGAAGGTGGACCATTTGCCCATGATGAATAAAACAGGCTTTAAAACATTATTTATAGAACATAATTGCCAATTGTTTTCTATTCTTTCACATTATTTAAAAGATCAAGTTGACAGAGAAAAGTTTGTCAGGGATAGAGTTAATGAGGCTGAGTTTCTAAGATCTCTTGTTGATTTATCATTGCATAAACTATGCAACTCTTGAGGGCTGTCATTTACATATTGTTCAGAGAAATATTCCTTCTGATTTTATGGTAGCACCATAAATTAAGTGAAAGCCCAAACGATAACAAGGAAGATAACAATAGAATTTGAAAGATAATTTAAGTAAATTCTTGTAAAGACTAACAAATAGGATTAATTACTCTGTAGGGCTTTACTTTTTATTGACCTATCAACCTCTAGAAGAGTAAACAATTCTTGAAAGTAATACATATTTTCCATGTTTTAACTTAGCCATCTCTAAGCTAAGCAGTAGTCCCCAAGGACATAGGTAGGAAATTGTCACCAGGTGTGAACCTTTTAAAGTAAAGTTAGCACCACAAAAGTGGACAAAATTGCATGTTTATTATCCCCAAATCTCTTTTTATTGGCATTGATTTTCTTGCTTTTTTTAAAAAAAAAGGTCCTTACTACACCAGCAACATGAAATATAACACAGAGACAGAAATGACCATTTTAATGCTACTTTCCAAACTGTTATTTAATAAATTCAAACTTTTAAATATGACAATAAAAGTACATCTGTTTCCCAGATGCTCAAATTGTATTTGAATTCCATTGATGGTAGGGAAAAAAAGTTTGTTTCCAACTTCTGCTTTTTATAAGTATGATATTTCATTCAACCATGGGTATGTCAAATACTATAATCTGAAAATATAGCCTTGTTTTACTCTGTTGCAGCATTTTTCTTCCTCATGATCTTTTTCCACCAGTGGCTTGAGATCTTACCTGAGTTTGAATATTTGTTACATTTAAAATGTGAATATTGTTTTGAAAAATGTCAGTAACAAGTCAAATGCTAATGTATCATAATTAAAAATAGCTGATATGATACTTCTTATACTGTAGAAGAAAAGAAAAATTATTCTTGTTCATTTGGGGAATGAGCCTCATAGCTCATAAAAGTTACGGATTAATTCCATGTCCATAGACTTAGAAAGTAGTCTGCTATTCCTTTAGACAAGGAACTGCACTACTACTATTAAAATTTTCATCCTTAAGTAAATGAAATTGCCCAAACAAATTTAGAATCTCAGAATGCCACATCTCAATCAGAACATAAAGTTTACTTTGTAAAATTTAATAATAAGTTATTATTTCACTAGTGGAATAATTAATCCTCCAGAAGCTATGTGATCCTTGATGCATCATATGGCAAAAGCCATGCAGCTACTTTGTTTAATGTTCTGTGCTAAAGTATTAACAACAGGCTTTATACAAGCCCCCAGTAAATGTAATAGCCTTTGTCTACCCTGATACCAGAGCAATTGCCTGCCAAGCACAATCTTCAGGAAGCTTAAAAGATCTCTGACACCAAATGCCAGAAGGCCCATTCTCAGCTCAGGAATCAATATATCACTGATATAACGGGCCTTCTGATTTTATACTTGCATTTAGAAGCCTTCTCTATATGTTTGACTTTTGACAGACAAAAGAGTAAAGGAACATACAGCTTTTCCATGTCATAGCCTGCAACCTTTCAGCTCACAGCCAACGAAACTGTCAGTCAATACCTTGCTTTCTGCTGCCTGACAGATGTGCACACTTCAATTTTAAGAGGCCTCTTTTGAAGAAGGTCTCTTCAACCAAAAGTCAGAGAAAGACAAACCCTTTCTTTCTTAAAGGCTAGCAAGAAAACTGCAATTATAGGTAAAGATACGTTTTCTTGATTTTCAAAGTACTGAACAGTGATGAATACCCTAGTGTCCAGACAGATGAAATGATCATCTGCAAGACAAAGAAGCAAGGCAATAGTGGAAAATCTTCATATCTAAGTCTGGAGAAATCAATTGGCAGTTCCCACTGCTTTTCTCTGACTTTTCTACCTTCTTAATTATTAAAACAAAAGCATAATATAAGGCCCTTTGTGAATAGCTTGTTTCTACTGGTCTCAAACCATTACAGTAATGATAAAACATTCAAAATTAGAGTGCTTAAGTTTTCTTTTTGATCATCTGCCCCTTTCCATTTTGGATCATGTCTTTTTCAATTACTTATATGCTCACTTACCTTTTAGATGCTTATGGGTATCAGTGTTAAGATGGGAAAAGATTGAAAATAATTATTTGCATTTTAGTACCACTGTGCTTAGTACCATTTTGCTGTTCATTAAAGTAATACAGTGGTGCCTCACAAGACGAGTAACTCGCAGGGCGAGAAACTCACAGGACGAGCAAAAAATTTAATAAAAAAATATTCCGCTAGACGAGCTGCTACTCACGAGATGAGGAAACTTCGTGCCAAACCTTGCACGTCATCAGTAAGCGCGCTCTGTATTTCCCGTTCAGGCAACTCCGC
>JANHZU010001073.1:17264-29143 GCA_032468055.1 Acrochordus granulatus
TCTTATTGTGGGACAGGGGTAAAAATCAGTCATTTCCAATTCCCTTTCTGGAGAGATGATTCTGGAAGACTTGTTTGGGCATTTTCCCTTTAAGCCAGAACAGAAAGTATCGCCCATAGAAACACCCAGAATGTGATTCTTCTTCACCAGTTACAACAGTGGGGAACCCAAGTACTTCTGCTTAGCCAAGTGCAGAGTGGGGATTACCAGCAAGAATATGAAGGTACCTGAGATGCAATTTGTGCTCAGGGTCAACTTCCCAACTCTCAATTTGAACCAGCATTATGAAGGACCAAAGCCACTGAGAGGCCCAGAGGGATCCCTTTCCTCATTCTACCTTTGTAAGCAGTGAGTGAGGATAGAAGGAGAGCATGGCACAATCCATAATGGGGAAACACTTTCCACTAGGAGATCCTGCTGGCTGGACAAATCATACAACCCTTGATCCACTTCTCTGAGGCTTTTCTGAACACAGGAAGAGCAGGAGGCACAAGTGGAGAGATGGCTCTGACGTTGACCTGACAAGCCTTTCAACTACCAGTAAATGTTGCACAGGTGAACAGTTTTGCCAGTAAACAGAAAGCAATGGCCACATTCAATGGATACCTGCTCTCGACTGACTGCTGTCCAACACAATGTCCACTGTGCTTTTCATTACTGATGAAAAAAGGAAATAAAGAGGACCGGCTCTGCTATTGGACGTGGCAAGGCAATGGTTGGAGGACGCAGAACCATTGAAGCTGTCTCTTCAGTTGCTGTAGAAGATACTCCCCTGTCACTAAAACTGAAATGAAATTCCACAGGATTTGGAGATGCCTCCTGTACCTTAATTTAGGCAGCAGGATGTTTGGGGCCAATCCTGAGACAAAGAAATCAAGCATTTGCTCCTGAAGGAGAGAAGGACTTGCCTGTGTAATTGTGAAGGACTTCAAGCTACTATTCTCCTATTGCACTGAAAAGATCAGATGCATGCCTGAGGATGAGTGAACACTGAATGTCGTAAGAACTGCTGACATGTCCTTTTCCAAGCAGAACTCCATGATGCTTGAAACACTTTCTAAGCACATTGTGTACATTGCTACTCATGGCTACATCTGATAGTAAGAAGCAGAGCTGAGGAAAGCAATGGGAGATGTACTGAAGTGACAATTTAATGACCTGGAATACCTACCAAGAATTTAAGGGAAATGTTATGAGGTACTTAAGCCTTAAGCCCGTGGACCAGAACTGCCACAGAGCAAGGCAGCTTGCTCAGAAACTGCTTCCCAAATTCCAGCCAAGGACCTCAGTCTTCAGCTTAGCAAAACTGGTTGTGGACATGAAAATAGTTTTCTGCATAGTTTAAGGTGGCAATGTTGCCTTTATGTCAGAATCTGGATTTGGACCCAAACAGAGAAATAGCCCCTCTGAATGGTTGAGCAGCCAGAGAAGATCAAAGGGGACATAGGAAGGACTGCTGTGGAGGAGGCCACTTACCCCAGAGCCTCAGGTGCAACTTGTCTCTCCTGGTATTTGGGAGCAAATATATGTATTGGAGGACTTCACTTATTATTGTTTAGAAACCAGATTTTCCTTGGAGAGGGATTCGCTGAGAAAACTGTGGGGCCCAAATTACCAGAAACAGTACCATGCTATTTTTGAAAAAATATGTTCCATGATGTTACCTATAATTTGCTGCACCTTGGGGAGAAACAATATAGAATGTATTGAAATGGGCTGCCTTGAAGTTGGGAGAGAGGAATGGCTGACATATAAATATGGGGAGGGGAAACTGAGTTTGGGAGGACTAAGGTCGAGGAACAGCAGGAATCTGGTAAGTATCCAATGCTATAAATTCAAACCAAGCAGATACCCCCCCATCTTCTGCACCCTCCTCCTAGCTGCCCAGTGCCCTAGAGATTTCCCCCGCCCCGCTTGCCTTCACATCATACTCCTCCTGTACTGAGGCAGCAGACTCTGGGCATATTTAGGTTCAGAGGGCTGCAGGTCCAGGTGTTGATAAAGGCTTCTCAGTTCTCTCACCTCCTGCAGCACTTTCTGGGCTTGGCTCCACTTGGAGGAGGCCTCGCCCAGCAGCCTCTGTATCTCCTGCAATGTGGCCTCTGAGTCCAGCCTGGGAGAGGATGACGGATAGGCAGGGGCAGCCGCTGAGGCTGTGCCAAGCTCCTGGGCTTTTCGTGTCTCTTCCCTGTAGCCTCTTGCTTCTGTCAGCAACTCCTGGGTCTTCTCCAGCTGTAATGCCACCAGCTCCTGTATCCTGGCCAGCTGTTCTGGGTCAGGGGAAGCCCCTTGGTCCTTTAGGCTGGTCCTCCCTGACCCCTGGAGAGCAGAGGAGGAGTACCAGCCAGAGGAGAGGATCTCTTCCATAGAGGCACATTTATTCTTCTCCAAGTAAGAGAGCTTCTTGGGGACTTGAGGGGTATACATGGTCCCTTTATCCAAGGCCTCACTTCGAGCTGAGAACTTCTCCCCAGATGTGTCCTTCCTTCGTGGGAAGCTATTCGTCTTGCTCTTGTTTGGGTTCTTGACATTCTCTGACTCTGAGCACCTTCGGCCAGAGGTGAAATGAGTGACTGATTTGTCCAGGTCCACCTGGAAGCTCTTCTCACAGGTGTCATGGTCTTCTGGGGAGGCATCCTCCTCCTGGATCAAGTCCAACGTCAGCATCCCATCAGAGGTTGAGGTAGATGCCTGCAAAGGCAGGAGAAAAGCAGGGGAAATGGCGGGGGAGGGAAACTAAGTCTCCAAGAAGGACAGAAAGAATCAAGGAAAAGGGATTTGGGTAGAAAACTAAGTCTTAATATTAGTTACATATTCTGAGACCATTACAGTTACAGTCTGTGCAGCTCCAGAAAGGTTTGGTAGTTGGCTGTCCAGAATCAACAGAGATTAGGGGCTGAAATGGTGGAAGTTGAGTGGCAGAAGCAGACACAGTACAAGGCTTCCTGTGAAACCGATTGTCTGATCTTTGGTGACTCAAAGGATGTCATGAAGACAAACTGAGCACCAACCCCAGCCCATCTGAACCATTCTGCAATTCTTAGGAGAAGAGTAGTCTGCAAACACAATTAAAAAGTAGTGGCAGCAGCAGCTCTGGGTGTGCTTTCTGAATGGAAGTTGGGACTCTGCTCCCTTCCTACTGCACTTACCACAGCCATCAAGTGACCTCTTGTCGGAGGCCGCCTCGAGTACTGTATCTTTGCTCTGTTGCGGGTTGGATGGGCGAGAAAGCTTTCCTCCTCCACAGTCACCTGAAAAGCAACAGAAATGCCTATCAGCAGCCACAATATGAGGCATACAACTCACAAATGTTGGCTAACTGGATTAATTGTGATGAATCATTTAACTCCCAGAAGAAATAACCTTCTCATCCACCCATTCGTACACACAGTTCATCCAAAAGCTCAGACTGGAGCTTTCTGACATATTTCTTAATATCAGCTGAAATTTCTTCGGGAAGGGAGTAAAAGTTTCCTCCTCTGGTAGAGATTCCAGTTTTGTGAGATGGAGCTTCTCCAAAGAAAGCATTTAATTGGTCTTTTGCAAACTTCCTATGTTGGAGAGGAATCTTTTTTTTTCCTGGCAAGAATAAAAATTAACAATATCCTTAAATAAAAGTGGAAATTTGTATCTCCAAATTCTCCCACATCTATTTTACCCCCTTTCAACTCACTCGGAGAAGATGCCCCAGGGAACTGTTCACTCCCAGTTCAGATTACAGCTCCTGCATAGTTATCCTGGCCTGGCATCCTTCTCTTCCCCCCACTATCCCTTTGGTTTTCTAACTGCAAAAAATTAGGGGATACGTTCCCTATCCAGTAGTTGGTCTGCTTTGTTATTTTCTATGCATGTCTCTTGCAGGTGAATCACAAGAGAAACAGCATGTCCTTCAATCAGGAGACAACACCAGCTAGTTTCACTTCCTCTCTGCTTTGAATAACCCCGAAAGTGATCTCTCTATCTTTACAGACTTTTTCTCTATTTTATGGAAAATCAACAACCCTTTCAATTCCTCTGCCCCTCACCTACAGACCAAAAGCTGGTCCTTGCAGACTCTTTTCTAGATTAAAAGAACACACTCTGTTAGTCTTTGCTGCTCCCCCGCTTCATTTTCTCTGCACTCTGTTTTACTTCAGATAGAAAACCGTTCAACCATTTACAGATCGGAACAAGGCTTTGTACAGCATGCCAGCACCATCTCCCTAATAATAAATCACTACAAGAACATCCCTGCACTTCTATTCTCTCTTATCTGTCTGTAAAACCGGTAACAGGGTTATGGCCAGGATTAAAAGAAAGGGGAAATCTCTGCCATTCTCAGTTTTTTGTTTGTTTACAGAAGAGTAAGATCCAGAATGAACTAAAAAACTACTTATGTTCCTGGTCACATAAGATAACACCACGACAAGGGAGATCAACTTGGGACTTCTGCCAACCAGGGCACTTGAGAATGGAGACCCCAGCCCCAGCCTCCTTCCAAGAAGAGAGATTCAAAGCAAGTATGGCCTTTGCACTGTCAGGAACCTCAGACACATAGTACTGGGGGCTGAAAAAAAATGAATCTGGATGAGCTATGCAGGCCATAACCAAAGTGCACAATTCCAAGTAAAAAGAAGGGTTAGGGTCTCTCTCTTGCATGGCTTTGAACACCTACCTTGACCCAGACCATGACTTTGGAAAGCTGAATTCAGCCTGAGGATCAGAACAGACCGAGCCAAGTGCCAGACTGCTCACCTCATCCAAGATGCGGTTTTTGGCCCGGATTATTGCCGAGTTGAGTACATTGATCCAAGATTCCTTTTCTTCGGGGCTCACAGCCAGGAAGACAAGATTGGGTGCCTGAGAGAGACAGAGATGTCATCATCAGTAACCAAAGAAGAGACTGAACCATCTTGCTTGGCTCTGTCCTTAATAAACTCAGGACAAACAGTGTGCGGCAATCTCTGCAACTTTTGGTTGGAGGAGGAACCAAGGGCTTACTCTCCACTGCTCTTTTTAAAGTATCCCTGCACAGCTTATCCAGCCTTCCCTCGAGGCGTTGGGTCTGCAGTACCCATGGGCCACAGGATCCCAAACACTCAAAGGCATCTATCATGTTTTGTAAAATGGATGGCCATATCAATATGATATATAAATAAACAAAATATAATAGATAGAGCACCAAATAGAAAGGCTGCCGTAAGTAGAGACCATGGTGGCCTGTCAGGACCCAACAAAAAGGAGCACAGTGCCTCAAAAGACCAGGAGATGCAGAGTTTGAAACAGTCAAGCACTCAGACCACTGAAGCTGAGGGAGGGAGGGAGCTTACTGTGTTGCCAGGCTCCTTGGAATGGGCGAGGGAGAACTTGCTATAGTTTTTCTTGCTTCTGCTTTTGGACTTTCTGAGTTCCTCACACTTCTCATAATCATTCAAGTCAAACACCTCCTGGATGTTTTTCTCATCTTTGAGCTGTGGACAGATCACAGATTTTCAAGGTAAGACATATACTGTCTTGATGTGCTGCTAATGACATCTAGATTAAAAGCTCTTCCACTTATTCACCATATCAAAAATATTTGAAGAATTCTAGTTCTTCATGGCAGGAATGAAATGAGCCCCTTTCACTGTGTTTCGACAGGCCCTGCAATGCACAGAAGCATTGCCATTTGAAGGCAGCAGAAACACTTTTGCCAATTCATGGCTCTGACATCCAAGGATTTCTGCTCCTTCTGTGGAGATCTGTTCTAGGATCTACGTGTTACTCTACTCTGGTCTTCCTAAACCTGATGCTCACCAGATCCTTTCCCCAAGGATCAGGAACTGAATCTTTTCAAGATTATGACACAAACCAAAACACCAGTATCTGTGAGATTTAACTGGATACACCTGAAGAGATCAGAAAGGCTCCAGTCTTGAGATAAAATGTTGGGTTATTGGGCAGCAGGAAGGCAAGTTTAAAGAACTGGAAGAGTCAACAAATTCCCTATCATTTGCTCCCCATACCAAATACTCAGGACTTACTGATGTGACATTTGGACCTCTCCAAATTTCCCCACTTTGTTACTATGCTCTTGACATCTCTGATGAAAGTGCTAGTGGATCAATTAAAAGATTTAACATTTTTTAGAAAGAGGAAACTATCCAACTCTTTGCAATGATGTGGCAAATCTTCTGATCCTCTGATTGGTGCCCTGGAAACAGAAGATCCCCTCACTGGAAGCAAGACTATTTCTCTTCCACACTTCAATAAATACAGATTTCCTAACCCTAACCTAACTTAACCCTTTCTGGTCCTGGAGCTCATTACAAGAGATAAACTTGATCAGCAGACAATGTATGATTTTGTGCCAGGGCAAATATGGTTTCTGGACATTCATTGTGCAAAGAACTGGGCTTTGGGGCAGTGGGAGGGAGTTGACAGGCAGAGCCCAGACAAAACACTCCAACTGGGACAGTGGGAGTTGAATGCATCCTCTTGCAAAGACAGTTAAATTTGCCACCCAAAGACCTCACATCAGACAAACCCATCAAGGAGGAAAATTTAATATTTATTGATTCTGCTACAGAAATAATAGAAACTGCAATCTGTCAACTAATATGACACTGAAAGAGCAAAAAGACAAAGGAGCCAAACTTTGCTTATGGATGTACCCAAGGTATTTTGTTGGCCACTGTGAGAAGCAAGCCACTAGACAAAACAGAATGTAAAGAACGTGAAGCTACTACATTTGTATGATTCACAGAGGCCAAAAAGCCATCTTTTTTTGCAGAGTATTCAGGTCAGGGCAAATAATATTGAGATTACTTTTAATTCTTCTTTCAGCCTGAGGCCTTTAGACATACACAACAGCATGGACAGTGTGCGGACACGGTAAATGCCACATGGGTAGCGATATTGAGTAAAAAACAAGTTAAGAATGAATGTGGCACACAATCATGCGATTCTGGGATGGGGGCCTGGGAAAAATGGAAGATAGAACTATCTGCCCCTCTCTGAAGAAATGAATCCAGCAACTAAACTTTCTTTGGAGAGACAAAGAGTTGTTTTGAAGCAAAGTGCTTTTCGGTGTGAAAAAAAAGCAAGACCTGGTCAAAAGGCATCTTGGAGGAAGGAAGAGCCACTGCTGTAGGAGCCAGCAATGGCAGCAAGATCTGGGGAGCTGCTACGGATCCTATTAAGCCTCTGCCCAACTTGGCCCATCTCCTGGGCAGGGAGTCTTTGCCAAATCAACCCGTGCTATTGCCATTGGCTGGGTCTGGAGGAGTCCAGCTTCTAGGCACCCCAAGATGCAAGTTCTGTCATTCTTCTTTTAGCCCAGCTTGGTTCACCTGGGAAAACTTCAGATTGCCCTCTATTTCTGCAAGGTGATAGTGGTTCAAAGGTGTTGTTTTCTGGAGCACCTGCTTGAACTGAGGTTACAGTTTTGGCCTTAGGAGAATTGAGAACAGGCTGTTCCAATGGGCCTGCATGATGGATAGTTAGTACTACCCTCTTTGATTCTTAGCATTCTATAATTCTATAATTTTAACTTTTACCAAGGATTTTTTTAATATTTCATTACATTAAGCTACCAAAAGTATTGGGGTTGCAATGGGTAATAAATCTAATCTATCAGTTAATCATTAATTCTATGAGTACAACTCAGGCTTAAATTTTGAAAGGGGCCATGAACTTTCAGGACAGGAGCTGCCTGCCTTGGATGCAAAGATTCCCAGATTCAACTTGAATTCTTCATGTAAGGTCAAAAATATTTCACTTGAAAATTGGGACCATTATGTGGAGAAAGCTGGAAGGAAGAAAGGCAGCTTCCTATATCCATCCACAGAAGCCACATAAAGTAGTTTTTCTTGGCTAGAATAACGGAATATTTTTGTTAGGAACAAATCCTATAGATTTGGGGGAAATTAAATATAATTCCTTGGAACACACACACTAATTAACCTAGAAATGATGTGTAGATGAGAAAGTGCCCACTTGATTAAAAGAAATCTGAGCTGCAAGGTTTAATAGGTTTCAAGCTGCTATCAAGTTTGCAGTAACTAAAAGTTTGAAGAAAAAGAGTTTTAAATCATATGAGCTGTGTCACAGAGAGCACCATCCTGGAAGAGGCCCTATTTCTTCCTGGGCCAGAATGAAGGAGAGAATACATCTTCAGAGAACTGTAATTAGTATCAACATTAAAAATAATGAGCATTTCCCCCTTTCTTTCTAAGAGTTTAAGCAAAAAATAAAATTTCCACTGGGACCCCACTCCCTAAAGAAGCTCTTGGTCTACCCCACATGTGCTGCATCAAGCTCCCTCCCGCAGCCACAAACAAGGCACAGGCAGGTGACAGGATTGGAGGGGGCACTCCAGGAAGAGCTCCAGGACCTGGTCAGAATCAGATCTTACCCAGGCTGTGTATGGAACTTTAACCCAGCAGGAGCTTTTCTCTCTGAGCTTGGCCTGTTCCTGTTTCCACCTCTTAGTCCCCTTTCCAGCTGATCAGCCTTACTATCGGATGTCTTGCAACTGGAGCCATCTTGGCTCATCACCTCCCTGCATGGCTAATGCTACCTCTTCCAACCAGCCAAGCACTTGTTCAATTTCAGGGTAATTAAATGCTGGAGTGTCTCTTTTGTAAAATCTAGGAGTAATTATTTTGGCCTCAGCCCTAGCCAAAATGGAGCTTAGGCATGGCTTGGCTGCATTTCTGGTTATTATGAATATGCTAAATAATAGGTAACAAAATGTATAAGTTAATAATGTTACTCATCACCATCTATTGTCCCACAGGCCACTAAATCTCTCCTCTACCTCAATTATCTGCTCAGCCCAGCAGGTCTGCATTCAAACAAAAGGCTTGGGAAAAAGACTCCTGTCCATTTCAGCCTTGTGCTTTTCCTTAAGTGAGTAAAGCATCCAGTACACAAGAAATGAGAATTGAGAAAAAATAAATTAATTTCTGGACTGGGCAAATCTGATGTCAGGAGGGACAGGTCTGAAGAGAATGATGGAAACTGAACACTTAGAGAAATAAATCACAGACTGAATTTCTTTCTTACCACAAACAAACAGCCTCTGCTTCCTTCTCATTCAGAATTAGGATCAATGTGAAACTTCCAAGCAATGTTTGAACACCACAAGTTTCTATTAGAAAGTGATTATTGCAACACCATAGTAATAATAGCAACACCAACCTAACATCAGAGAACAAGTTTTTAAGCAACAGACATTCATGCCTCCAGTTAACTGCCTATCAGGAACACACATTTTAATAAGAGCCAGTGGAAAAATACTTTGCATGTAAGGTATACTTTGTCCCAAAGCCACTGAACAAAGAAATCCTAAAAACAAATATGCAAAATTTACCTCAGGCTTCCCAAATGCCAGGAAAGGGAGATACAAAGGTAAGAAAGCCCATCCCCTTTGGTCAACTGCTATGGAAACTCTCACAACCTTTCAAGGATAAAGTAGTTTGGAAGAGAAACCATGGTCTGCCAGACAGGCTCTGAAACCATGTTAAAACATGAGGCACTTTTACTCTGCAAGTTTATTTCAAGTGAGCTTAGAAGGGATCTGTGACTCTTGGCCAAAAACCACCTGTGTCTGCAACATGTAAAGGTTTAGCTGTTTCTGCAAGCAAAATAGCTGCATCCTGACTCTGTTTACAGTAGTTATGGCCAACAGGGCCCCACAGCTGGCATCCAGAACAGCCCTGAGCCAAACAGTGTTCCAAATCCTGCAAAATATCCATATGCCAGGTAGGGATTGCTTCCCACTTACTGACTGCAAGCCAGCCAGTTCAGACAAAAAGCACACTCCACAGTGGAAGCAACTGACCAGGCTGGGGAGCTCAGTCCAAGCCCTTCCTCCTATCTGTGAGCTTTGCTCCACCAACTGCCCTTAGACTGTGGGCCTCCTGGCCAGGACTGCTATCTATCTCCACCCTGCTGTCTCCTTGTAGCCTCTAGCCTAGGCCAGAAACCCGAGACCTGATCCCCAGGCAACTTTGCGTATGGGAGGTAGTCCGAGTGGCTCATAAGAAGGCACTGTGCTCATGGCCAGGTTCTGACCAGATTAGAGTCAAAGAGCATTTTGCCAATGACTTTATGGTCAAGCTTTGAGGGAAATAAAAAGACAGCCCCTCCTACAGAAAATGAAGCCAGCTGATGGTCTCTCATCTTTCTCTTCTGCATCAACTTCCTCTTCTCCCCTCCAACTATTGAATGAGCTGTAACTGTACAAGAGAATCACATAATTCAGATTCAGCACCCCCTTCTGACAAAACTGAACTGCAGAAAGAAAAAGAAAGCAAAAGGAAAGGCTGCAATCAAGAAACAAGATATGAGCAACCTCTTACCAACCTCCTTCTCCGAGATATACAGTTGGTCACCCTTCAGGACCACAAAACGATTTTTCCAAATCTCTCGAAAAATGCCTTTCCCACAGAATTTTCGGACCCAGCCCACCTTCTCAGGCTGCAGAGATTGCTGGTTCCCCTCCTGGAACCCCTGCATTTAAAAAAAGATGGAGCAAAGAACACGGAAGAAATGGGAAAGAAGAAAGACAGAACAGAAATGGTTAAGAGAAGGTTGTCTCTGGCGTACAAGAGAAGGTTGTCTCTGGCGTACCTCCTGCCAGCATCCCTTTCACTGCATGCCTCCTGCCAGCATCCCTTCCACTGGCCTAGAAAGCTCTCCTGTCCACATCTCTGGCCCTGTCACTTCCCCAAAGCTGCAGAGCGCCTGGAACACTGGCAGTTGCACACAGATCACCCTAACAATGTGGACTGATTTTTTAAAAAGCACCACTACTGCAATTACAAAGCAGGCAAGAATAAATAAATAAGGTGAATAAATAAATAGAATAAAAAATGATGCTGCCACCTGCTTTATGTAAGAAAGTAGGCTGAGATCAATCTGTTCTTGGCCCAATTGGCATTTAATAATTGGGAGGATGGAATCTTCCCTGAGAAATTCAGCCTAAAACCATTTCTAGGTTTCTCCAGGCAAATGTTTTTCCATTTAGCTCTCTCTACATTTATAATCATACTCTTCATCTAGTGAAGTGAAAATGAAATCCATACAGATATGTTTCTAAATTCACACAGCTTTCATAATGGGGATTGTACATTTAGTGATTGCCTCACTTTTAAAGCAAAGACAGTGGATTTTGGGGAGGGGGGGAAAACAAGGGGATGCAAGGAAAGGAAAGTTGGAACAATACTGGCTATCTCTGCCCCCAAACCCAACACAGAAAGTGGACAATAACAATGCTAGGAACAGGCCTGGAGAAGAGGGTTGCATGGAAAGCGGAAAGCGACTCACCCGTTTAGCAGAATTGTTTTTTTTCATCATTCCTCAATGCAGCCGTCCAGAAGAGGGAAAGGGAAGGGGGAAAAAGTGGATATATTGGGAAGGGGGGGCAAGGAAAAAAATCAGAACAGATCTTTGGTGGGCAAAGAATTGAAGATCGATCGGAAGGAGTCTTGAGGAGAAAAATCAATCTCTCCTCCTTCCTTTTGCTGGTTCTTAAGGAAAGCACAAGGGAGCCCCCGTGACCTGAAGGCACAATTTGCCTCTGTGATACCCACACATCTCTGCAGGCAGAGGGACCCACAGAAACCCTCTCCCCGACTCCTCCGTGTCTTCCTCCTCCTCTTTTCTTTTGCTTGGGCATGGATGAAAAGGGTTCTCCTGGGCTCCACAGCACCATCTATAGCCAGACAAGCTGTGACGTTTTCACAAGGAAGGTGGCAAATGAAGCTGGGAGGAGGGAGGGAGGGAGGGGAAAGAGAGACCCTTTCTTCTTTGTTTGAGTCAGTTGTCTGGAAAGAGAGGAGAGGTCAGGGAAGAACCAACCAGGGCCAAAAATGCCCAAGGAATAGGCACAATGTGACACACTAGGGCCAGAT
>JANHZU010001073.1:29243-41778 GCA_032468055.1 Acrochordus granulatus
CTTTGTTTCAGAGATCAACTTTGTTTCAGAGATCCTCCTCTGAAGATCTATTTGGGACAGTAAAACTAGACCTTAGTCAGCATTCCATTGTTAAGGAAAAGAAAACAGCATCATTGAAAGCAATGGCCACAGCTCTGCCTCCATGTTCAACTCACCTTCTTGAGTTATGCACAGTTGTCCCACCCAGCACAATCCGGACACCAGGGGTGGTGCGATTCATGTTGTAAACAGTCAATGCCTCCTCATAAGTGGCCCCACCAATAATGAATACAATGATATCTTGTGGCCTGCAAAGAACATGGACAGAAAGCTTGGAAAAGGCAGAAAATAAACATAAGTCTGCCTACGAGTTGGAGAGCACCACCTGACCCAAAACATTTCTCTTGCCTGTCATCATTGTATAGCCTCTTCTGAAGAATACTTCACAAGTGCTGGCCAGTTAGGCCAATTCAAGCTGTATCTCAAATGCTGCTGAAATGTATATGCAGTTCCAAGCAAAGCTGTTCCTTGTACACGTAATGTTGTGAAATTAAATACTTCTCATTTTGTCAGCTATTTTAACAACTCCATTGCTATAGATCCTAATGGTCCAATAGTTATAGGGGAAACTTTTGCCAGTGTATTCCATAACATTAGTATTTTATCTCTCAAGAATCAATATTTTACAGTTGTTTCAGTTCCTTTTATACCCCTCCAGTGTACTTTGGAATTGCTGCATCAGTTAAGTTTTACTTTTCTTCAACTCCTACAATGACTGGCATACTGTGCTGTAGATATTCATCTGCCTGAATTTGGAAATCCCAAACATGTTCTATGTGGGCACTCTGAAGCACTTTTTAATGATCATACCAATATTTAGAGCAGTTTTGCATAAATGCCAGTGTATTATTTTTGCCATTGTCTTGTCTTATGGAGTGGCTTTGCTACAGCTACTGTAAAGGTGTATTTCTCTTTCCAAAATCTGCATTTGTTTTCAGTTTTTTTTCCATTTGCACGGTACTTCTTGCTAGTGTTTGTTCTTGTACTGAAAATATTAAGCCTTCTATTTTCTTCTTTAATGGATCCAATTATGTTGTTATTATTTTTACATGGGGATGCCTGATTTGTTTCCAGGGAGAAAAAGATGTCCTAGAGAACTGATTCTGCAGAAAAAAACTTTGCTCAACTCTGAAAACCCAAGCCCAGCAGAGCCTCTCAACAAACCCCCTTCCTTGGTTCATTCCCCTCTCTCTGTTGCTAAACTGGATCAGCCCTGGCAACTGTTCCTATTGGATCCAGTGCTTTGTACAAAGTTGATCAAAGGCAGGCTTCAGGCAAAACTGATTTTAGTTAATAAGAAGCAATTCAGGAACACAGCTCACTGTGTGGTGTGCTTTGCAGACAGCTCGCCCCAGTGGAAGAGGAGGTGAGAGCAAAGAGCTGTTCCAAATGAGACCGTCACAAAGAAAAGGTGCAGTATAACTGCAGAAAGGTCTGGAAGAGCAAAATCCACAGGGGATTTAATTTAATTTAATAAAGGGCTTTCCCATTACAAAACAATCCTCCTGAGTTCAGCATTTCTAATCTGGAGGAAATAATGACATCTTCAAGAGGAGGCCAATAAACTCGGCCATGGTGGAGAGATGTAACAGAGGGGCCCACATTTCACAATGTGCTGGATCTGCAAGCTAAATTCCTCAGTGCACTTTCTCACTGAGGCTTAGGGAAGGAAGAGGAGAAAAAATAACATTTGAAATAATAGATGGTATCAGCTTTCCTCAGGTTCACACCTCCACAAGTATTAGACTACAATTCCTATCTCATCAACATACTGACTCAGTAATGATGGAAGTTTTAATGTAGCACTTTTGCAGGATAATCAGTTGGGAAAATCAGTGCAATTATTTCAAGATAATGGAACAGTGGCCACCAAAACAAGGGTGGCATTAATAAAGGAAGAAAAAACAAGAACAAAATGACTGAAAAGCTTTGAAGCAGGACAGGGGCTGGCTCATCTCTGCAGTTGGTGTGCAAACCCAGCCCAAAGGACAACTGATGTTAGGGCCACCTGAGTTGATTGAAGGAGGGAGACAATGTTCTCCCTATGCTCCTGCAGAAACCTAGATAAGAGGGGAGCTGCTCCCTGAGAACTAGGGCAACTAGCTCTGATGGCAAAAAAACAAGTAAGGAAGTGTGTCTGTGAAAACATCTAAGAAGTATACTCTGAGCTCAACTACTCTTACCCCAAAATACAGACAAAGAATACTTTCAGTAGAAGAAAATAATCCAACTTCCTTCTGATCTGCACTGCATATACAGGCTGCAGAAATCGAATCCTTTTTCAAAACAGGCTTCCCAGCACAGCAGCCATTTATCAGTCAAGCCATCACTACTGACTGGAACAACAAGGCTGCAAAGGGGCAAGAGGCAGACCCACAAACCACAGCCTAGAACAGAAGTATTGCTTTTTCTTGCTTGCTACAGAAAATCAGTGTTGTGATGACTGACAAGCAGCTTCCTGGAAGAAAAGTTTTGTGTTTTATTATGAAAAAAAAACAACCACAACAGTTTATCACATTATAAAAGTGCAATTTCTGGATTTCCTTTTTTAATGATATTTATACCCCTGTTTCTAATGTAAAAAGAGAAAATTGCAATCCAGACCTTTCTCCTTCTCCAAATCTGCTCTGCTCTAGGCACTATATTTAAATGTACATGCAAAGCTGTTTTCTTTTGTCTGACTGAGAGATACGTCTTAACCAGAACAAAGTCTCTCCATGTTCCCATAGTGCCATGTTTCCTGGCAGGTCTGAATAAGTTGCAAAATTTTGCTTCTCATAAACTCACTGCTCCCTCCTGCATTCCTAACAGCTCTGATGAATGGAACAGAACTCACCAGCCTGAGCACCTATCGTGCATGGCAGGTCCTTATTCAATTAAGACTTCCTTCATGCAAGATAGGCAGGGAGGAGAGCTGGATGTTGCAGCCCTTCACATCTAAAGAATGCCAAGTTGGAAAGATTTATTCATTCAGACTTGCCCCTCACTCTTTCACCTCATGGCCTTTGAGGCAGTTTCCAAGTTTCCAGCAGTAGCATCTCAAATTAAGAGAGCATTAACATTTCATATGTTAAAATAACGTCAGTGTTCATCATTAGCTGCCCAATCAGATTTATCCCTCTGGAGGGTCTGATTCAGCCACGGATGAAGAAAAGCACTCTCTCCTCCCCAGCTCCAACTCCTGAAGTCCTCTTACCTGTCACGAAGACTGCTAGGGCCCAGATATGGGTACTGGTTCTCTTTCAATTTGCCCTTGATGAGGTGATCCAGGGTCTCGTGCAATAAAGGTTGGTGCTGCGTGTACACATTCTCAACCCCCTAATCAGAAATAAAAGGAAACACTTATTTCTGAAGAAACATTTAGAACAACAAGAGAGATTTCAGTCCCCACATCATTCTGTTTATGAAACTTATATATTTTTGCATTTTTCATATATAAACAAAACCCATCTTTACAGTATGTTTATTGAACATAAATCCATTTTATTTGACTCTTTGATAAACCACCTCCATACAGAGTAAGAACACAACTATAACTGTAAAACAGATGTAGCTAAGAATAACAGAAACAAAAATACCTTCAGCCCTTTGAGAAACTGTTTGGTAATGGCCACTGCATCCTTTGGGCTGAAGAGATCACTTGACTGAACCCGTTTCCCTCCGTATTCAGTAAGGGCAGGCACCAACTATCCAAAAAGGGGGGAAAAGAACACTTCTAAGACTTCTGTAAAGCAGAAAAGTGGCCCTATTCACTCTCACTCAGGGGGCTCTTTCCTAAAGAAAAATATAGAATTATCTGCTAAAAGATAGAGTCCATCTTCCACTTCCAGAGTTTGTGCTTAGCAAAAACTGCTAGACATTCTGCTTGCCCACCTGCAGGTTTCCACAGAGACTTCAAGAAGCTTCTGCTTTAGCCAAACCTAGAACCATTGAATTCAAAAAGCAGAATTAAACCAATCAACCTCCCCCAGAAAAGTAAGCTTCCTCCCTTAGGCCATTTACCTTGCGAAGCCTCTCGGAAACACCTCGGTTCTTGAGATCCATCATGAGTCCTGGCAGGCTATTGCTGCTGTGTCGCTCGTAATGGAGGGCATAGAGCATGACCAGCCGAACAGCATCCAGTTCAGTCACTCTGGGGTTCTGCAAGAGCCGTCGGATGCTCTACAGAGAAAGAATGCCACTCTCAGGACTACTCCAATACGTCAAGCAAAGCAGGGAAGCCATGTCTAAAAAAGAACACATCCCCATGCCCTTTCCAAGTTCCCAAGATGTGCAGCCTGCCCTTCTTTCACCAAAGAGACTGGAGTCCTTGCTGCCCTGCCCCAAAAGATGGGAAGAGGGAAAGAAAAAGAGATAGCCTTATGATGTGCCCTAGAGGAAAAAAACAGATTCCTGCCCTAAGCAAGAGGTGAGCCTGGAAGGGCCCTTCCAACTTTGCAATTTTATGAAAGCATAGAGTGCCATGGGTTTCTCACTTACAAGTAACATTTCTTTAGTTATTTATTAGAGGAAACTTTCTGTTTATGTGTTTAATTGTGAAAATATTGAAACAGTGAACATAAGCAACAGAACTTAAACTTAAAAAGCAATTACAGGAAAAAAAAGAATGGTGAAACTCTGCTGGTCTGCCTGATGTGCAATCTGGATATAGAACTATTTCCAGGTAAGACAAATTTCTATTTTAAAACCATCCCAAAAGGTAGTGGTTACTGAAGCAGTGATATAAAACTTAATTTAAACTGCCCAGTTCCTTCTATTACAAAGAGCACAATCCAGCCAAAGTTACATTCTTTTACATCTCCAAAGAATGGATGAGGGTTAGAAACTTGAGGGTCTGGACAATGGTGCATAGCTGCAGTATGGATAGGCAAGTTTTTATGTTCAAAGCCCTCCATTTCTCCCGCTTGCTGGCCCTTGGCCACTTGCCCCGCAGAGTTGGGTGAGGGCAATTCAGGCAAAGAAGAACTGTACATTTCTCTCATTCCTGAATTGCCATGGAGATGGATTCAAACCCTTGCACGTCTTCTGCAGGATGACTGCCAAAGACTCAGAAAAACCCAGAGGGGAGAGAGAGCAGCCCAGCAAATTTCCTCCCTTTTCTTTAATGGTACTCTTCCTTTCTTGCTCGTACATGAGTCCCCCCAGTTTCTCTTAAAGGGGTGCATTGTGAGTGGTCAACAACTGATTCCCATTGCCAAGGTATCAGAGACCAGGGTCGGTTGATCATTCCTTTGAAATATGGAAAGAACAGATGTTCTGCCTGTGCTCCACAGCCAGATTCCCCTCAAACAAGTCTTTCCTCTCAGAACCAATCCTTTTTTTAAAAGAAGCTGCTTCCTTCAACATCCTGGGGTTGCAGAATTCAGAGAAGATGGCTTTCCTAATAGCCCCGTTTATTTCTGGGCCTTCTGTCAACTAAAACGTCAGCATGAATGCAATGGCCCCAATTCCTTTCCCTCACCCACTTGACAGAAAATCAGGCTCCACCGAGAGGATAGGAATGGAAGTGGTCTTATAACCACCTAGGAAAAATTAAGCCTGAAGAGAACAGGGGCACAACTTTGGAGAGGGGGGAAGGCAAGTATGTACAAAAATACAGTTATAAGAACACAGAGACAGAGGGATCATCTCCCACCATGTTCAGGTTTGTTCACTAAAATCCTATTAACGGGACTGGCACTAGCCATTAATTCATAAATAATGGTTACCAGCATGCACATCACATCCTCAGACAGAAGTTAAACTGCCTTACAGCATAACTGTAAATAGGAAAGAGCCCATTCTGGCTTGTTTGTGCCATGACTAATACATCTTGGTAGTATATCATGATGAGGGAATGCACTGACTTCCCTTACAGAGTTGTGAGAAAGCAGCAACATGGGGAATTATCAAGTCTTTTTGTTTTCCCACAGTGGCAGCTGCACCAATACGCACGTTACCACCCTTTGGTGTGCAGGGGCAGAGCCCCAGAAGGTACCTGTAGAGCCCCAGAGTGGTCATTTTGACAGGCCAGTTCCTGCTCAGCCTCAGACACCTCCAGCAAGTTTCTCTCACTCACTAGCCTGGAGAGCTCCCCCACCACTGTCACATGCTTAGAGACAGTACCAGACATCTTCTTGAACTGGGGATAGTTCTCCACAAAGGCCTGGAAGGGGAAGAGGAGAGAACTTTATGGAAGGTTCTTTGCTGGGTCTCTTCCAGGCCAACTCAATATGGGAGCAGGCTTTCCCCCCCTCCCCCTGGAGATGTAGCCTCAACACTCAACTGCCCATCCCAGGCCCACAGCTGAGCAAGCAGAGAGAAGATTTGTCTGGGAAGAACGGACTCCCATTCCCCTCATTTAACCTTCATGTCAGCAATCGATTCCAGTTTCTGCTGCTCTTTGGGTTTTTTCTTCTGGAAGTCCTCCATCAGGTTCTTGATATTGCTGCCAATTTCTGCAAAGTTCAGGTACATGTTCTGGGGAGAGGTGAAGGGCCATGTGAAAAGGAGAGGGGAGATTTTAAAGTCCCCTACAAATTTGGAAAAGCTCCTTGAAGGGCCCAGGGTCAGTGAGAGCCCAACCCACCACCAACCTGGCTGCCACAAAGGAGCATCAAAGCATTGCACATGTCAGCTGTCTCTCAGAAGATGGCCACACGCTTCTCAATAAGATCTCACGTCACATTAAGCCATGGTTTGTTGTTAAATTGCAACTGGCTGGGTTCAAGCTCCAAACAAACCACATTAAGACTTAGGGCAAGGCATATATCCAGTTATTAGTCTGAATGGTCCAGGGTCCAACCCATGACCCTGGCAAAGCCAGTAATCCAAGTTTTAATCCAAAAACTCAGCTGGGGGCAGAGAAAGAGGCTGTCATACTCTGTGGCAGAACTGGAACCCAAAATCTGAAATGCAGATCTGTAGCCCAACTTCTTACATTAGCATAAAACTCATCGTTCTCAGCAGACAAGACCACCTCCCGAAGGTCTTTACTTATGCCTGGGACCCGTGAGAGGTCAATGCGATTGTTGTTAATTCCCAGCAGTTCATGAACCATGGCTTGGTATGTCCACTAGACAGAGAGGGAGACAGTGGGGAGAGGACAAAGTCATTTCTCTTGAGATGCCATTTAGGAAGAAAACACTCCTCCCTTGCCCTAAAGACTCCAACCATAATGATTGGCATAGCCAATCCATCAAAGCTCTGAGGTAGCTACTCACCTGGTTCAGAAGCGGAGTGATGGCATCATCTGAGCGGTCCAGGAGCAGCAGCAGCGGAGGAACTTCTGTACGACGGAAATCAAAGAGTTCGTACTCTTTTGTGATAACTTGCTGTTTTGGGGAAAAGAAAAGGGAGATGGGAGTAGCATCTCTATCCTCCATGGTTATTTTACCACTCTAAACCAGAAGCACAGAGATGGGCCCAAAGTGGCTCCTCCAGCCAGGCTTGGCCTCCTGCTCTAAGACTTAAACAAAGCCCCTTCTTTGACAGATAACATGGCAAGGCTTTCTTTCTTGAAACAAGAAGGGTAGCAGAGCAGTCAGGAGCTGAACTAAGAGCCACCCTGTTTCTTGCTCTTATGGCCAAATCCACACACACCCCTGCACACACCAACTTCTAGTGAAAAGAGGCACAGAAACTCAATTACTTAGGACCAGGACTTCTAATAGAAGAAGAGAAGCCACAGGGGAAGAGTTTCTCCTTCCTTCCCCTCCTCTCACTTCAGCAACCAGCATTCAGAGGTAGACTTCTAAGAACTGGGAGGCTCCCTACAGCCATCAAATAGGCCTCCCCTTTTACTGCTCCTCTCATGTGTCCTTAAAAGCCTCTAAGCTGGAGGCCATTTAGTGAACATGGATTCTTGTATTTGGAAAGAAAGGACACACAGAAACCAAGTACTTCACCAAATAAGTAACTCAGCAATTGCTGTTTCTTTCATGTTGGGCCTGTATAAATTACAAGCCTGGGAAGAACTTTCTCATTAATCTGTATTAATCTGTATTAATCTCTAAGCCCACAGGGAGACTTTTCAGATGAAGTGTAGAATATAAATGCTTCAAAACCACAGAAATCAGCTGTGTGAAAGCCAAAGACTTGGGGATCTCCTAAACACAAAGATGATAAAAGTATACCTTGATGCCTTCAGCAAGTCTCTTGGTCAAGTCAGATGAGAGCTGGTAACGAATCATGGGACACTTCTTCAGGGACAGAAGCAAGGCAGTGAGGCCCTGGGTAGTCCTGGACAGCTGTGCTGGGTCCCAGCTGCGGCCCTAGAAAGAGAAAATGGGCAGGAGTTGCAAAAGATCTACCTTGAAGCTGCCTAGGCTTGGTCCCAAATAAGTATCTGCTCGAAGCAGGAAAAAAACAGATGGCTGTGAAAAAAAGCATCAACCCCAGTAAGATGGTGGCAGTAAAAGTTCTCTTTGCTGCTCTCAAACCCACATTGCTGCTCTGCAATGATAACCTTACCTGACAGCAGACAGAGATGTTGAGAGAAAATACATGTGGATTCACAGCAATGTAATCTCCATAGAACTCCTACCAAAAGAAAAGCAGAAAGGGTCCACTGCTATGCTGCATATACTGACCATGTGATCAGCTAAGTCCCTGAAAACAGACAGCTACAGCAGGCCTGGCCTTCTATACACCCAGAAATTTTATTTGAAAGCCTTTGTCTGATTCTGAGCTTGGCTCTAGAAAAACGGTCCTCTGCTTATAAAACACTCCTTGATCTCCTGAAGGAAGAATAGCGTCTGGGCAGCACATACCTGCACTTCAGCTACCACTTCCTGTTCATCAGCTTCTGCCAAAGACTTGACATCGCTCTTGCTGATCACATTGCTGAAATCTGAAATGAGGGCCAAAAGGCAACTTGATATGCAGTCAGTAGGGAATAACAGTCAGAATATTGCAGTGCAAAAGGAAGAATGAAGAGGGGGATGAGTACAGGCAAAAAGCAGGAACTGTCTCCTAGATCTCCTTACAAGGACTGGCATTTAATCTGGGACTTTGGCACCAGACACATGTCTTCCCAATCAGCTCCTGCTTGGCAAAACCAGGTCACCTGGCTTGGAGACATATAATGCATTGGTAAACTATCCTACAACCAATCACTGAGGTTCAAAATCATATATATTCTTATTGCCTGTGTGTCTGTTTTTCAGCCTTTCTATGGTTATTTTATTTAGTACTTATTTTTAAACCACTCTATCAAAGGACTTTGGGCATATGTCAGCCAAGAAGAGTAACAGGTGGTGGCATTTTACAGGAGAAAAAATTAAAGGTGGCGGTGAGGTGCAGTGGATTAATGCCGCCAGTTATGTTGACCAGATGACCGGCATCTGGTAGGTCGATTCCCAAGCTCTGCATGGTGGGGTGAGCGCCCGTCACTTGCCTCAGCTTCTGCCCACCCAACAGTTCGAAAGCATGTAAAAACTGGTGAGTAGATAAATTGGGTACCACTTCGGTGGGAGCTGGCCGGCTTCAGCGGGACGGGCGAGGCGAGCGACGAGAGGGCGAGCGGTGAGGAGTTGAGCGGCGAGTTGAAGGTGGCCCACCCGCCTGCCGGGGGCGGAGCAGGAACTGCGGAGATGCCCGGATGCAACATCGCAGGCCAGCGGGGGGGCAGGGTTAGTTTACATAATTGTATAAATATCTAATCTGTGTAAGCCGCCAAGAGTCTTCGGAAATTGGCGGCATAGAAATATGTGTAATAAATAAATAAATAAAAGGAAAAAAGACCCTGCAACATGTTCTGGCTTTCCCCAGCTGATATTGGCTTGGGGCTCCAAAACTGCTAAATAAAAACAACTCTCAGGTAACAGTAATCACTCCATCTGTCCCCAGGAAAGACAGCCCCATTCCTGCTATCAATTATTGATGAGAGAACAAAATACAAGAAGGAAATATTGGCAAAGCCCTGGTGTACTCACAAATAAAATAAGAACCGTACTTAGGTCTCCGCAACTCCTGAATCAGATACTCAACATTGTCCTAGGCAAGAAATGAATCCAAAGAGAAAAAGTGAAACTGGCCAAGGAAGCTAATAACAGATACTACCCAGGAAAAAAATGTATCCAGAGAACCCCTCCCTTTGGGATGAGCAAAACATCTAAGACCATCACAAATGGACCTTGATACTAGATCGGCCAGAAGCGAAACAAGAGATGCCAGGAGCAGTGACAGAGTCTGAGAGCAGACCCCAGCCCAAGAAGGAAGGCTGCCTCCCTAGCTCAAGGCAAGACAGGGCAGGGTGGGAAGACGAGGGCCCGGCGGGAGCGGAGGAGGCTACCTTGGTGGGCCGGAGGAAGCAGATGGCCTTCAGGTGCTTCATGCTCTCCCGGCTGGCCGAATCGATGCGCTCGAAGAGGTAGACTTCCTTTTGCAGAATTTCTGACTGGGTGTACACCATGCTCACGATGCTAGTCTAGGCCAAGGAAGGCAGAGGAAGGGCATCGAGGCCCCCCAAGCGCAACGTCATTCCCGGCCTGCTAAGAACGATCCCAGAGGATCCCTTAGCCAAAAAGGGAGCTCTGGGGTGCTGCAGAAACGCCTCCCCAACTACCCGCTTTGCAACCCTGCACCGAGCAGAGCCAGTGCGCCCCTCCGCCCTTCCCAAAGCAAGCTCGCTCCTGCAGCTCACCGTCTCTTTATCCATCAGCAGCATCTTCATGCCGGCTCCGCTGTCGGCAACCATCCGGGAGACATACTGCTTCACCGCGAGCACCACATTCATTTCGCCGGCAGCCCCTTCTCGTCCCCCGTTTTCCGTGCACGGGGAAGCGGCCGAGCAGAGCTTCCTCCCGCCCCCTCGCGGTCCTGGGAATTGTAGTCTCGCCCAGCTTAAGCGGCTTAAACTACAATCCCCAGCAGCCTCCTCGTCGGGGTTGTGCTCGCCGGCAGGCGGCAGAGCACCTGCCCCAAGTCGGGTCCGCTTTGGGCCTGAGAACGCCGCTCTGCCCCCCGCTCCGGATACTTGGTTGACGTCGCCCCTCTGAATCCCCGGAGCCTCCAGGGAGAGGCGCTTTGGGGCCGGAGAACCAGCCCTGCGGAACGGCATCGATCCTCCTTAGGGCTGCAGTCCTTCCGGGAAAGGAGCCCGCAGAGTCCGGAGGCCCGTCGATCTCCGTTTAAGCTTCGCGAAGACTTCGCAAATGCTTCTTTGGCCCTCCAGCCTCTTCCCCGCTCGTCACGGGCGGGGGGAGGCAGCCTTTATAGTTCTGGGGAAATGGACCCCTCTCGAAGCCTTTGCAGCTGGGTACCCCACGCAACGCGGAGCCCTCGATCAACTCACTTAAACCCATTTGCGCCCAACACGTGTATTATGATCTGTCTGTGGGAGGAACAGGCTGCTCGGCGGGGCGGGGCACGAGAGACCTTCCGGGGACCGTTGCCCATTATCCTCTCCCTCTCCGACCCTGGGCGCTTCTGGGGAGCTTCCGATCTCAAATGGCAACCGTCTTGAAGACAAGCCGCCGGGCTGAGGCGAGAGAGATTTTGGCTTCTGGGGTGGTGGAGACCAAGAGGCCAAGCCCGGTGAGGCAACATGCAAGTTCCAGTGGTACTCAGGACAGCTCCACCTGGGAGGCAGCCAGCTGGAAGGAAAACGCCCATTTATGGGTCTGAGGTTCCACTGCTTTCCTCTCTTCTCTGAAGCCCTGAGGAACTTGAGAAAGACCCCCTGATCAGGAACACACTCAGCCCCTTGGCTGGAAAAATGTGGGAGTCTGTGGCAGGGGCTTGGGATAATGAGGCTGGCTTAGCAGAGGAGCACTGACAAAGGAGACCCAGGTGTAATCAGCCTCCACATCACTATTTTAGCTTAGTTTTCTTTCTTACGGATGAGCTGCCCTTCCACTGCTTCACTGCTGTAAACATGCAAAAGGAAAGGAATCAGCCCTGGTGGGTTAACATGCAACAGTTCAACATGGTTTGGCCAATCTGGCTGCTCCTAGGTTCACACCATTTCTGAAGACTTTCTCAACCTCACTTCAGCTGCCTTTTGCACAAACATTGCATCAGAAACATAAACCTAGCACCTGTTTAAAAACCCAAGAAAACAAAATTTGGGCCAGTCTCACAGAGTCTTGTATAGGGTCTCCTTTCTTTGCTGGACTTTTCTGTATCTTCAGGGATGACAAAGTCTTTTTGTGCAGCACATAAACAATGGCTGGGAAAAACAAAGGCAGCAATTCACTCTCTGGGTCAGCCGAGGTGGGCACATGACTAAGATTTCTACTTTGACTGGAGAGAGGTTTGCGCCTCTTCATTTTTGTGAGTTAGGAATGGCAGGATTCATTTTGGGATGAGACTTGAGATGCAACTCAGACTATATTGAGCAACACTACAGCGGTCTTGGAATTTGTGACACAATTGACTGAGAATACAGGGGTGTAAAAACAATAAATGTGTGTCCACTCTTCCTTGCACTGTTAAAGTGACCTTTGGACAAATGTTTGGTTCCACATTCTTCCTCATAGCTGAGAAGAAATTTGAAACCAGGTTGGATCTTTCA
>JANHZU010001073.1:62092-74532 GCA_032468055.1 Acrochordus granulatus
TCTTTAAGTGAAGAACCAGACTAGACAGAATATTCTTGGTATGAACTGACCAATTCAGAATAGAGGGAAACAATTATTTTCTTGATTTTTTTCTTGATTTTTCTTGATTTTTTCTGTTGATACAACCAGGTTCTTCTAGTTTTATTCTCCCACTGAACAGAATATTGGAAATAATTTAAAGCAGGCCAGGATATTGGCCTTTGGATCCATCAGCACAATAATTCTCCCACAATGGAACAGGATGGGACCAAATTTGGTGTGGGAAGAGCCAAGAAAAGAAAATCAGAGTTTGACAGTGGACTGGATCTAGGTCAGGGTTGTGGGGAAGAAAATCTGAAAACTCCTGTAAAGCACTTCTCTGGCAGAGGCAGCTGAGCAGCGACTTATGAGTATTGTCGACTCTCCATTCCAAGTCTCCCTCTCTCCTGGTCATGTTACCCGGGATGACATGGGGATTTCAGCCTGCATTTGCAGCATGTATAATTCTCAGAATCAGAACAGATCACAAGGGCAGTTTCCTCTGTGTTATTCAGATGAACAAATGTAAGTGCTTCCCTCTTGACCCTTTTTGCCAACTTCCCCCAGCAGCTACCTGTTTGCTGTACCTATTCACTCAATGATGATGATACTGGTGACTGAGGAATGTAGTTTCATAACATGCTTTTCTTCCAGCATTTGCTCCTATACCCTTTGGTGGCATTTATTTGCCTTTGGAAGTTCCTGCCAGCAAGTGCCATCATTCCCCACTGGTTCTGGCCTATGATCAAGCCCATTTCTCTGCTCTAGTATCCATGGAGCCAAAGGAACCCATCAAGGAGCAAAGTGAGTAAAAATGGGTATCTGTTTTGTTGTTAGATTTCTTCGGTCTGTGCTCTGTATTGGATCTGTGTAAAAACATCAGGTGGAATTCTATGAAGCTCTCATAGCCCTCATCTATTAAATACATGGCTATCTTTTGTGGTAGTTTTTCTGCCTTTCCAGCTCCAAATTCCTTTCTTGGGGGTCTTAAAGAAATTATTCCTTTTTTTCAACCTAGCTGTAATCCCACTGACAGACTCTGAACACAAACTGCTTCCAGTACACTTTGCAGTGGATCCTGGGAAAAACTGGGAATGGGGTAAAGATGACAACGATAACATCAAATTGGCAAGGTAAATAAATGGAGAGCTCAATTTGAAACAAATGTTGAGTTTCTACATTTTTGGATTTTGTATCAAGCAGCTTGAAAGGAATAAGGAAGGATAGACAAATCTCCAGAGAAATAGGCCTGGGAAAAGAACCGTGAGAAATGGAAGATGCAAAGAATCATGCAAGAGATGAGTGTTTAGGCTTGGAAGGAAAAAATGCTGGCAACAGAGGCAGTGTTTTGAAATATGGAAAGTAAAGAAAACAAGAAATTTGAATATGTCTGTTTTGAAATCTACAATAATTTATCTCAAATATTTGTCTGAAATGTTATTTCACACTTGTAATTTCAACAGGATCCAGGGACTGGGAGCTCTGATTTAACTCAATAGCATCATTTTGTTTTTGTTTTTGACATGGCCCTTCCCGTTTAGTGTGACACTTTCATTGGAAGCCAAGCTGCATTTGCTGCACAGCTATATGAATGTAACTTGGATCACTTTGTCTTGTGAAATGCAGGTAAAGAGTTTATGAGGAAATCATATATCATGTAATGGGAGGGATATTCCAAAAATTTTTCCTGTTCTGCCAAAAAGTCATAGAACTCTAGATTTGGAAGGGATTATTTTAGCTGTTAAGTCTAACCCTTGTTCCATACAGGAATTCACCTTAAATATTTCCAACTAATGGCTCTGTTTGAACATAACACCTCTTATCTCTCATAGCAATTGGTTTCACAATCCAATAGTTCTTAAAATTTCAGAATGGTTTTTTTTTCAAAAACTCAGAATCTAATCTGCTTTTCTGCAACTTAAATCCATCATTCTCAAAAAAAGCGAGAGGAAATAATTGTGCTAAGTAAAATTGGATGAAACAGGCTTTGTAGTTCTAATGTTGTAAAGTTGGCTTGTTTATCCAGTGATGTGGGCTTTTGAACTTTCATTCAATTTGCTGTGTTTAACAAAGAACTTTATATACTAAAGATATACATACACTAAAATGTGTCCTTATAGTGTCCAGAATTGTATAGACCTTACTTGCATTATTTTGGAAAAGGTGCTCCAACCTTAAGACAGATCACTCATTTGACTGTAGAACAGATGACACAGAACAGATTATCCTACACAACTTCAATATTCCATTCTGGCAGTGGAAATATTTTCTTAAATACTGCAGAGCTGCCTTTTCCTATGTGCTGTCTCCTTTCTTTCTTTTTTTCTTTCTTTAGGCACCTCTAGCACAGCCAGAATCTCCAACTACTTCTGCAGGTGATGAGGTACGATCAGCTGCAGACTCTGGGGATTCAGATAAGGAATCGGTTTGCAGCAGCTCAGCAAGCAATAGTGGTAGCAAGACCAGTAGTAAGGATAAGGAGAAGGAAAAACCAAAGAAAGAGCAGGAAAAAGACAAGGAAAAGAAACGGGCTGACTCAGTAGCCAATAAGCTTGGAAGTTTTGGCAAAACTCTGGGGAGCAAGCTAAAAAAAAATATGGGGGGGCTGATGCACAGCCGAACTATCAAAAGTGGGTTGAGTAATGGACAAGGGGAGACTTTGGAGAAGAAAAAGAAAGGCTCCATAAAAATAAGGAAGGGCAGTAAGGAAGAGCCATCTTCTGGAGATTTTTCAGCTATTCCTGAGAAGTCATGCTTAGCCAAGACATCTGTAGAAAAGCAGCCTGATAACTGCAAATACAGTAGTGATGTCAAGCTGAGTTTGAATATCCTACGAGCTGCCATGCAAGGGGAGCGCAAATACATCTTTGCCGGTCAGCTGAAGACCAGTCATCACCACCAGTACCAAGAGATGATCCAGCGGTATCTCTTGGATGCTGAAGAACGCTATTCTGCAGAGCAGAAACAAAAGGAGGCTGAGAAGAAGATGGTGACATTGGGCAATGGTGGAGCTTCCAGAAAGATGGACTCAGAAAACAACCCTCTCAAAGAAGAAGAGACTCTGCTGAACACCATTGACCATCCAGTACTGTCACCATATAGTCTCCAAAGCTCAGATCTGGCCACCGTGGGTACTAAAATACCCAGTTTTTCCACTGGCCACTCAGGAGTCTTCACCATTCCCCGACCTTCAATGATGAGCAACATGGAAAGTACCTATCCTCCAAATTACCAGGATGGCCGAAGGCAAGTTGCTGGAGGCCTCTGTGCTCCTTTCCCCTCTTATGCTACACTACCCAGGCAGAGTGTGCAGAGCCACTCCCACCTGTCTCAACATGTGGGACACTTCTGCACCACAGGGATGGATATGCCACCAAGTTATGTGGAGGTGGATTGCGATGGCTCTTCCTGTCCAATTCTATCCAGCAATGGCTATCAAGAATGCACAGAGCCAGATGGGAGCTCACCAAAAGGTACCCAGGGTGATCGAAGTAAAACACGGCTACTGTACAAAGTACAGCAGACCAAATGCAAACAGCCCAATTGCAGTTTTTATGGGCACCCAGAGACTGGGAATTTCTGCTCATGTTGTTACAAAGAAAAGCTGAAACGCAAAGAACAGGAGAAAGAGACACTAATACATCGGTTCTGAAGAAATGTGCATTTCATACCTGGACCCATGGGATATGGGGAATGCAATAATTTTCTCTACCCCTGCCTCTGTTCCCTATCTCATTAACGGGAAGGGTTGGCCAATTGGGGTTGGTAAGCTGCTTTATGGGAGTGGGGGAACCAAAGCCTTTATTTCTGTGAAATGTGGAGGAAAACTCCCATTTGAGAGCAAGGGCTTTAACAGTAATGTGCTGGGAATAGTTCCCTGGAAGATGGGGGTAGAATTCAGGGAAGTTGCATTTTTGTGCAGGACTTTAGTTATTGAATCAAGCAAACCCTCTAGACCAAAGCTTTGAATTCTAAGGTAAGAGGAAAAAAATGGCAAAGGCCTTTTCTTATTTGATCATCCTCCAACATTTTTTTTTATTTCAAAGGGATTCAAATTAGCAACACTCAGATTTTTCCTAATGTCTGAAACTTGGAGGCTCTAAACAGTTTGTCTTTTTTATTACTATTGTTGTCTCTCCGGGGTATTCTGACACTAAACATAGACTGTGTTGGAAAGAAATTGTTCTGAAGAGTGAGTAAAGTTCAGTTACCTCCCCCTCTTCTTCTGATGCTGCCTCCTTCCAAATCCACCATCCTTCCATACCATTGTCTGGTCTTCTGAGCAAGCCTGTCCTAGCTAGTGTTAGCTTCAATTAGTTGGAGTTGGGCTTCCCAGATTATTTTTTAAAAATATATATTTTAAAATTCTTATCAGGAGCTGAGTGTGGTAGGTGGGAAGGAATCAAGTCATAATACTGTGTGTGTGTTGAGGAGAGAAAGTTTTAACTGTGAAAAAATGAAGCTGTTCTTGATGGAATCAAATGCACTTGAATAGAATTTTGGAGACCAAGAGTGAAATCAGTGGGGCTTTAATAAGAGCAATAAACCACTACAAGTAATTTTGAACACGGAGAGATGAAAGGTGGTAATGAGGCATTGCAACAAGAATCCTTTGCTATCTGATTTTGCTGCAGCTACTTTTAAAAGCATCAGAAGAAACATCTGTATCATGTTTTCTTATCTGCAGAGAACAACCTCCCTTCTGTGCAAGTTATTTTTCCCTAGACTACCTCTGTTCTGAATAGAAAAGAAATCAGGCTCTTTTTTCATGAGCCTATTCTTTGACCAGATAAATACAAGAGATTATATATGTGTATGTATATAGATATATTTTGAACAGGGCTAGGAATATAAAAAAATAAAAAAGCTAGGCTTTTTGTCGAGGAATATAAGACAGACACTATTCTTTGTTCCTTGTGGGTTTTGTAATGAAGTACATTAACTTTCCATCACCTCCAGCCTTCAGAAATATTGATAT
The DNA here is from genome assembly GCA_032468055.1 of Acrochordus granulatus. NCBI lineage: Eukaryota > Metazoa > Chordata > Lepidosauria > Squamata > Acrochordidae > Acrochordus > Acrochordus granulatus. The sequence goes on from JANHZU010001073.1 coordinate 67,089, forward strand.
ATTTTGAAAGCACCAGAATATTTCGACTTTTGGTGTTGCAGCATTTGTTGCAGATACTTTTTTCCAACAAATAGATAAGGAAAATGACTACAATGGCTGGGAACTCCCTCCTAATCAGCTATCTCACATATACATATACTGGTTATGTTCTGGCTGAATTTTGAGTGGTGGATAAGGGTTTGAGTTTGTTTGTTTTTTGCTCTTTTAAGAGTTTAAACTATGCACTTATTTCCATCAAGAGCTGCTGGGTTAGGACAGAGAATTGCAAGTGTACTTAATATATGTAAAGAATATCCCAACATTCATGGCTTTCTTTCATGATCCTTGCATTGCCTTAACATGGACAATAGCGCAATACAAACAGATGAAAAGGGATGGCCATTCCTGTTTCTTTCCTAGATAAATTTATGTGGGAAAAGAGCACTATCAAGAGGAAAATATACATGTATTACTGTGTTAAATTTGTCATAAGTTACTGTTTGATATAAAGTTAATGCAGGGTTTGCAGAAAAGGGTACTGAGACATACAGAATGGATTTGTATCCACAGCTGATAGTTCATCCACCACTCTTGCTGAATACTGTCAAATAAGATTATAGATTAGTTTATTTCAAAGCCTGATAATAGGCTAAAGAATTTTTTTTACCACAGTGTTCCTCAGAGGGTTATAAAGAGGGTAAAATCAGGAGCAAAAGAAAAACTATATTTCTCTTAGTAGAGAACATAAATGTTTTACATTGAATTCAGAAGAATAATTTCATCTTAAAATTTGAGAGGTGGTGGACATCTGAGGATTATAATTAATGTGATCTGGAATACAACTTTGAGTGTTCAGTTTTGACATTTCAAGCAATTTGGGGGTCTTTAAGCCTAATCTGAAGAAGAGCTCGTTCAGTTGGTTTGTGGCTGTATACAGAAGCTGAGCTCGAAGTAGCCTTTTTTACTTACACATTTCTTCAAAAAAACAACAATCCTAAATCTTATTTTTATGAGAGTGGCAGCAGTGGTGGTTGCATCTTTTATAATTCTCTGCTTCCCTTTCAGTGCTGGTTGCTTAAGATGTTTAGGTATTGCAAGAATTCCTATTAGTGACATTGAACTACTTTTTATTTGACCACTTTCACTGAACTGAATGCTCACCTCCAGAATTTTGTTTGGAAATGTATATGTCTGAAAGACAAGATATACACAGAATTCCTGCTTCCCATATAATGTTCTCCAAGTAGTAAGGCCTCTTCCTAGATCTTGTGATTTCTTTTTCAGCTTTTCCAAACTGGCAGCTGTAATTTTGAGACTGTATTTTGATAGTTTGTTGCTGATCACTTTTTAATTATGACTAGTATTATAATTATTATGGCAATTGGGTTCATTGATTGCAGCATTTTTGTACATCAAGGAAAAGTGAACACTTTAAAAAAGTATATTTGAAAAGTATTTTTCTATAAGCATCAGGATTTTAATTCCAAAGCCTTTCCACTTAGTAACAGGGAATTCTGACTTTCCTTTTCTCCACCCTATTTTTCTGAAACTATAGGCTGCTTGTTTCCTTTATGGTGAAACAATGCCCTTTTTCATTAAAAAAACGAACATTAAAAAAACTATTGAAAAGATAAAACCTTCCCCTTTTTATTCATTGTCTATGCAGCTATAAACTATATGCAGTGGGAATATTTTAAGGTACCTTTTTTAATCATTATTTTCTTGAGCAGAAATATAAACAGGTAATTTTCCCAAGCACCTTTTTTTAATTTAGTAGAAGGGCACTCCAGTAAATTGTTTTTGATAGAAAGGCAAGTAGGGGTTTGTGGTCTTGCTCCCTCTGCTGGAGGAAAAAGTTTATGGCACACAGAAATGTAACCGTGGGTTTATTCCCATCTTACATGTTACATGTAACACCTTACATGTTATGAATACAGACACATGCATGCCACAGATTGAGAGGCAAGACAGGTGAGAGGATGCATGTAACTGTGTACAGTTAGCTGATGTAACTGTGGCTTCTGACATATATTTGTGGACTGTTCAAATAGTTAAAATTATTTTAATATTCTAAATATTAAGTCAGCATAACTTCTTCCCTTTTTATGCATAATAATGTTTTGCACAGCAAAAGAAAAGGCCTCATTAGCCAATCATTTTGGCTTCCTTTCCTTTATGATTAATTCTGACATTATGTCTCAACTTGTTTAATTTTATTTTGACAAAAAATAGAATGACCTTAAATAAAAATGTCCAGGGTATAACTTTAACCAGCATGTAGAATTTCCTAAACCTAATAAAAAGGTTTTTTGTTAGTTTCTTTCTGCTAGTTATATAAGAATTAATTGACCTGAATTAATTCTCCAGTTGTTGACAATAAAATTATTTTTTAAAAAAAATTAAATACATTGTTCTAATTTGTTTATTTGCTCCAGTATGTCTTTTATATGCATCATTAAGTAACCATTTTTAAAAACATTAATACGACTGTATTGGTGTAGTTTTCTAAGGAGGGTAGACTGGGTGCTTTTTAGGCTATTTCCTACTGATTGAGCCCCTGCGAAGAGTTTTTCCTGCTCTGAAGATAAATAATGATTAGGAGATAAAAAATGATTAGAATTTGATTTAAAATGACAGTGGAGAGCATTTGATCTTTATGGTTCCACTCTTGATGGTGTTTCATTTGCTTACTTCCATTTTTTCAAGGAATATAAATTAGCTGCTTTGAAGATCAGGCATTTCCCTGCTAAGAGACTTGGTTATAGCAGACAGGAATCAATCTTTTACCCTCATCTTTTCTACTCAAACATCAGCTCTCGATATGGGGCAGAAGATATCCATTACTAGCTGCCAAGTCTTTCTTTAACCACCCAGATAGGGTTACAGATACAGATATATGCATCTTCCAACTTCTCAGCAAATACATGTGTGCACTGTTGGGCTGTTCTTCCTCTTTTTGTTTCTTGAACTTACAGATTTAATACAGTGCCAGGAATTTCTTTCCTTATGAAGACCAAAGGGGAAATTGAGCACCTTCCATAATGAAGGCTGGAACAGCTTGTATTACTATACAGCATAGTCTTGGCTTTACTAATGCATTTGAATGAGCTGATTTGGGATAAAATAACTGCAGTATAGGCTGTTTAGCTCCAGTGAGGCACCACCTTGCTGTGGTTGGGGGCTTGTGTGCTCCAAAGAAGAGAGCTATGCCAGAGGTTTAACCATACTGGACAGATCTCACTAGAGGAGTCAGACAAAGAATGTCTCCCTCTCATAAAAATATGAGACGTAATTTACAGAAATCCATACCGGCTCGGTCATCGCCCGGGTTTGGACAGACTCTGGGAGGCAGTTCAGGACAGGGAGGCCTGGTGTGCTGCAGTCCATGGGGTCGCAAAGAGTAGGACATGACTGTGCGACTGAACAACAATAGACTGTTTCACTTAAGGATGCTGCTGGTTTGGGATGGGCTTCTCATGAGCCAGCATTTGGTCTTTGATTGTGTTTTAAAGGTCAGAAATGCGTCCTGATTGATGAACCTAAAATTTTTAATCCAGCTGAATATAATGTATTAATGGTGTAGATTTTAATAACAATCTTGTAGAAAAGGATTGTTTATGCAGCGAGGACTACTGCTCTCACAAACTCCTTGTAGCCAGGTCAGAAATATATGGATGCCAGACATGGCGAGTTTGTCTAATCCAATGTACAGTGGGCTTATGTTCAGGATGGAAACATTACTTCTGTTTGGCAAAGGGAAGCCTAAGCAGCATCCACTGGTTTGATTTCAGTCGGACTATGTACTTCTTGACATGCAGAATTGCAGTCTCTTATTTGGTATCTGAAGCTTCAGGGAAGCTTTTTCCTGCTTTCCCACAAGCCCCAGCCATAAAGACCCATGCTGAGCCTTTGTCTCACTCACATATAATAAGCTGCTTTCAAGACATGCACTGTGGCCTCCAAAAATAACTTTTCTGCTTGACCAAAGATGCACTGAGGTACACCAACTGGTGAAGCAAAACATGTAGCACAATTTTTTGTTTTGCTTTGCTGTAGAGTTAAATTTGTCCTTTAAATGGGTGGAGTGGGGAGGAAAAGAATGTTTGGAAGAAAAGCAGAAAAAAATATCAGCAATTGTTCAAAAGGGCACCTTCCTTTCTGGGTTAGTGAATCTGAAAAAATAACTTTGGAAGAATCAAAGGGGAATTATCCTAATATTAGATTTATTTACTGCCTTCTTTGAGAGCCAGTTTGGTGTAGTAGTTAAAGCATCAGGCTCAAAACCAAAAGACCATAAAGTCTAGTCCCATCTTGGGCATGAAGTCAGCTGGGTGACCTTGGAGAAGTCACTTTCTCTCAGCCCTGAGGAGGCGGCAATGGCAAACCGCTTCTAAAAAAAACTTGCCAAGAAAACTGCAAGGATTGTCCAAGCAATCTCCAAGAATTAGACACAACTGAACAAAAGAAAAAAAAATTCCCTTCTATTAAAGTATTTAAAGAATAAAGCATTGCAAGGAAGAGGGGCTTCACTGCTGTTTGGCTTAATATGCACCATACCCAGTTCCAAAGTTGTTTTGTTGCCTTTCAGCTAGTTCTTGGCTTTATGAGATCCCTAAATAGTAGCATTTGCCATATTGTAGCATTTTATTATGTACAACTGAAGAAACAATTTTTTCAAACTAGGTCATTTTTGTGTTTTCATGTTTGCATATTTATTAGATATCCTAGAAATTTAACTCTGAAAGTTCTCAAGTTGGTAAACAAATATACTATGTTAAATAACAATAAAATTATAAAATAAAATTGTTCCCAGTTAAAGAACTTAAGTCAGTTTTGAAGGGATCTAAGTCACCTTAAGAAAGTTTGGAACAAAGCCAGTTCAACATGTTTGTTCTTTACTAAGAGCAACAGTGATTTTTATTAAGTGCTCAGAATTGAAAAAGAATTATGAATGTATTTGTGATGGAATATATTGAACAACTCCTTAACATTAGTGGTCTTTCTAGTATATAATATTAATAGAGCTATATTTATATATTGGAAGGAGATCAAAATTTTTTTCTCTTGATTAGGAAATGAGCTCTTGAAGCAGGACTCTGGGCTAGATAATCTTCTGCTTTGATGAGGGGAAACAGGAAAGATTTATATAAGTGAATGGTTTTATTTCCACAAGGATGCAGAGGGCATAAAGTGAGGGAGAAGTGTATTCAGACTTTGCAAGATTCTGTCACTATATCCGTTCCACTAAAATTGTTTTAGATCTCTATAGCACTGATTTCCTAGTCTGGTCTACTTTATAAGGCTGACAGAGGGTCAGTACTGACAAGCGAACAGTATTTTTATTTGCATTTTTTCATGATTTATCAAGAAGCTTTCTAAGCCAGGAATAAAGTTTAAAAAACAGGCATCTGGAGAAAAATCCAGTCCAGATGCCTGTTTTTTAAACTTTGTTGCGATGCAATTACCCTGGATGAGTGAGAGTCTTCACAGACAAGCCAGGAATAAATCTCTCTAGTTAGAAGAAAGAGCTTCCTTGTCTCTATTATTTCTTTGGACTGCAAAATACCAATGAAGAAGGCTTGACCGGCATTCTGTCAACCCGTTTGGGCTTGCATTCCTCTTCTCTAATATTCTCCTGGGGCTTTTCCTCCCTCCAGCCAGGGAACGGTGACCTCATTCCACCATCCCTGCTCAAGCATGTTGAAGACAGCTTTTGGCTTCTATGTGGGGAAAGCAGGCTGGAGCCTAAGAGGACTGGAATATTAAACTAGGAACAGTTGCTACCTCAAACAGAGACCCTTCAGTAATATTGGAGGGCAACATTCATCAGTCCCAATTCACATTGGGGCAATTAGTAATTGGAACTGTAGTTTGCTGTTTCAAGCTGGAAAATGCTGCTCTATAATTGTTGTTCAGTCACACAGTTGTGTCCAACTCTTTGCAACCCCATGGATTGCAGCATGCCAGGCGTCCCTGTCCTGCACTGCCTCCCAGAGTCCGCCAAAGCCCACACCCATCACACTGATTATGCTGTCTAACCATCTCATCTTCTGCCATCTCCTCCTCCTTTTGCCTTCAATCTTTCCCATCATGGTCTTTTCCAATGAGTCATCTCTTCGCATTATGTGGCCAAAATACTTGAGCTTCAATATCTGTCCCTCCAATGAGCAATCAGGGCTGATTTCCTTCAGGATTGACTGGTTTGATCTCCTTGCCATCCAAGAAACCCTCAAGAGTCTTCTCCAGCACCACAGTTCAAAGGCATCAATTATTCAGTGCTCAACCTTCCTTATAGTCCAACTCTCACAGCCATACATTACGACTGGGAAAACCATAGCCTTCACTATACAGACCTTTGTTGGTAAGGGGATGTTTCTGCTTCTTAATACGCTGTCTAGGTTTCCCACAGCTTTCCTCCCAAGGAGCGTCTTTTAATTTCATGGCTGCAGACATTGTCTGCAATAATCTTGGAGCCAAAGAAGGTAAAATCTGCCACTGCTTCCATTTCTTCCCTTTCTATTTCCCATGAAGTGATGGGACCGGTTGCCACGATCTTAGTTTTCTTAATGTTGAGTTTCAAACCAGTTTTTGCACTCTCCTCTTTCACTCTCATCAAGAGGCTCTTTAGTTCCTCTTCACTTTCTGCCATTAGAATGGTATTGTCTGCATAACCGAGGTTGTTGATATTTCTCCCGGCAATCTTAATTCCAACTGGTGATTCATGCAGCCCAGCATTTTGCATGATGTACTCTGCATATAAGTTAAATAAGCATGGTGACAATATACAGCCTTGTCGTACTCCTTTCCCAATTTTGAAGCAATCCATTGTTCCATGTCTGATTCTAACTGTTGCTTCTTGACTAGTATAGGTTTCTCAGGGGGCAGGTAAGGTGGTCTCATATTTCCATCTCTTTAACAGTTTGCCACGCTTTGTTGTGATCCACAAAATCAAAGGCTTTAGTGTAGTCAACGAAGCAGAATTAGATGTTTTTCTGGAACTTTCTTGTTTTCTCCATGATCCAGCAAATGTTAGCAATTGATTTCTAGTTCCTCTACCCCTTTGAAACCAGCTTGTACTTCTTGTAGTTCTTGGTTCACATAACTTCTACTATTTTTGAGCATAACCTTGCTAGCATGTGAAATGAGTACGATTGTACAGTAGTTTGAACTTTCTTTGGTACTGCCCTTCTTTCAGATTGAAACGTAAACTGACCTTTTCCAATCTTGTGACCACTGCTGAGTTTTCCAAATTTGCTGGCATACTGAGTAGCACTTTCACATCATCTTTTAGGATTTTAAATAGTTCAGCTGGAATACCGTCACTTCCTCTAGCTTTGTTGTTAGTAATGTTTTCTAAGGCCCATTTGACTTTACACTCCAGGATGTCTAGGTCAGTGACCACACCATCATGGTTATCAGGGACATTTAGATCTTTCTTGTATAGGTCTTCTGTGTATTCTTGCCA
>JANHZU010001073.1:92201-115622 GCA_032468055.1 Acrochordus granulatus
CGCTCGCGTGAACCACTCATGCGCCTGCGTAGAGAAAGAAAAGAACGGGAAAGGGAGAAGGGGAGGAGTTTGTGAAAAGTTCGCGCTGATTGGCCAAGCGCGATTTCCATCTTCTCTCCAGAAGTAATGTGGTTTCACGCGGGTTAGTCTCGGGAGTGCTGGTTTCAGGCTTTCTTATTGCTGATGGTCACACACGTACGCAGATTAGTAGTGCCGGGCAACTCATATTGATTTTTTTGAATCGGAACACCGGCTTTCGCGAGGAGATGATTGTGCGCGTTAGTTGCCCGGTAGCCCTCAAAACGAGACTGCTTTCAAGAGCGAAACGCCCCAGCCTCCGCCCGGGAGCAACATGGCCGTGGCAGACTCGCGGCGCCCTCTCCTTCGTTATTTCCGACTATGAGCGGAAGTGTGACTGAAAAGCGGGGAAGTGCCTGGATCGAAATGGCGGCGGGGCCCATCTCGGAGCGGAACCAAGGTAACGGTCCTAGGACGGACGTTGCGGGCTGCGGCCGCTCCTCGAGGGCGTGGGTAATAGGCGAGGCAAGAACGCGGTGGGGCCGTTTTGAGGATCGGCTCAGGTTGTGAGGAAGCCCTGCAAGAGCTGCTAACCCAGGAGTCCTCCCTCTCGCCCCTAGATGCCACCGTCTATGTGGGCGGCCTGGACGAGAAGGTCAGCGAGCCCCTCCTGTGGGAGCTTTTCCTCCAGGCGGGCCCGGTCGTCAACACCCACATGCCCAAAGACCGAGTCACCGGCCAGCACCAAGGTAAGTGAGCTGCTTTTCCCTGCTGCCCCTTTAGGGGCATCCCGATTGTTCTTGGGGGACCTTGGCTTGATGAGGCCTGCCCTGGAGCCAGGCCATGCGCTGCTGGGACAAAGACTTGCATATTTCTGGTTGATCCAGGAGTCTAGTGCACGTTTTGAGGATGAGGGTGACATGGCATGTATGCCTGGCCCCGGCTGCAAAGCCCACTCAAAGCGGTGTCCTTTCAGGCTACGGGTTTGTGGAATTTCTCAGTGAGGAAGATGCTGACTACGCCATCAAGATCATGAACATGATCAAACTCTATGGGAAGCCCATCCGGGTCAACAAAGCCTCAGCCCACAATAAGAACTTGGATGTGGGCGCCAACATCTTCATTGGCAATCTGGATCCAGAGATTGATGAGAAGTTGCTGTACGATACGTTCAGCGCCTTTGGGGTCATCCTGCAGACTCCTAAGATCATGCGTGACCCTGACACAGGCAACTCCAAGGGTTACGCCTTCATCAACTTTGCCAGCTTTGATGCCTCAGATGCTGCCATTGAAGCCATGAATGGACAGTATTTGTGCAACCGCCCCATCACCGTCTCCTATGCCTTCAAGAAGGATTCTAAGGGTGAAAGGCATGGCTCAGCAGCTGAGCGTCTCCTGGCTGCACAGAACCCCCTCTCCCAGGCTGACCGGCCACATCAGCTCTTTGCAGATGCTCCACCCCCACCCTCAGTGCCCACCCCAGTGGTCACCACCTTGGGACCAGGGGTTACTCCTCCAGGTACACCAATGATGGGGCTGGATGATAACTTCTCAATTTGGGTCTCTGTCTGCCTTCCAAAGATAATTTCTTCTTAATTTCTGAAAAATTTGACATGACTCAGCAACCAGCAGGTTGTTAGATGCTTTTTCCAATATTTCAAGGTATGGTGTGGTTTTCTGTTACAGGTATCCCTCCTCCTGGATCATTCCCTCCACCAGTACCCCCTCCTGGAGCTTTGCCGCCAGGATTGCCTCCAGCCATGCCACCTCCACCTATGCCACCAGGGGCAGGTGCTCCAGGACCTCCTTCCACAGGAGCACCTGGTGGGGCGCATCCTCCCCATCCACATCCTTTCCCTCATGGTGGGATGCCTCCAGGTATGTTCTGTGATTAGGACACCTTCCGTCTTATCAGAAGACTGGCTCTGCCTTTGGAACTGTGATGAATCTCAGTACAGGAAGCTACAGGGAGGTTTGTCCTCAGTTGCTACATGTGAAGGAGGCTGGGAAGCTGCCAGAGGAGGGGATGGGTTTATGAAAAAGGAGTTGTGGATTGGGAATACTGGGATCTGGCTGTGGCCCCTATATGTGGGTGAGAACTCCCGATCACAAACTGTGAATCTGTTTCTTTGGAACTGTGTGAATACATGCGTGAGAAATCCCTGTCTTTTGTTGTCTTCCCAGGAATGCCACAAATGCAAGTGCATCATGGAATGCCTGGGATGGGCCCACATCATCCTGGACCCCCAGGGGCAGGAGGGCAACCGCCGCCCCGCCCACCCCCAGGCATGCCCCATCCTGGGCCACCCCCTATGGGCATGCCACCCAGGGGACCTCACTTTGGATCACCAATGGGTAAGTGGAAACCAGATTCTGGGATATGCTTGTTCTCTTCTGGTTCAGTGCCAAAAAAAGTCTGGGATGTGAGGGAAAGGGAAGAAGGGAAATCCCTTTTTATCAAATTCCCCCCCATAGTGCAAGAGCTCTGACACCTCCTTTGTCCCTGAAGCAGCTTACTTTCACAGCTTGATGCAGTCTTGGGCATCTTCTAGTTGCTGTCTAATGCCCATATGTTTTATTTCCCCAGGTCATCCTGGTCCCATGCCACCTCACGGAATGCGTGGACCTCCTCCCTTGATGCCACCCCATGGATACAATGGGCCTCCTCGGCCTCCTCCCTACAGCTACCAGCGCATCCCACTCCCACCTCGCCCTGCCCAACGGCCCATGGTGCCTCCACGAGGACCTATGCGGGGACCTCTCCCTCCCTAGGCCACAGTAGGTCATCAGCCTGCCTGAAAAAGCAGCCTTCTCCTGTGGACTTCCCCTTTTCTGTTTCCTTCTGGACATACATTCCAGCAAGTGGCATCTCCCTCTTCTTGAATGAAAACCATGGCTATTTCTTTGGCAGCATTGAGGATTTATTCATCCTGATCGCTTTTAGCTGTGTTCCCTTGAGGAAGAGCAGGTTTTTCATTTTTCCCTTTTTTAATGATTTTATTTGTGAAATCCAACTGAGAAACTGCCGTTTTGAAATAAATATGACGAAGGTTCTCTTTGGAAATATTCTATACATAATGGTTTTTTCTCTAACTGTCGTCCTCTTGTCATTCTCCTGGACCTCCCAGAGTTGCAAGGGAATTGGTTCAGTGGGCACTCTACAGGACAGGCTCTTACTGTTTTTCATGCAGTGGTGAGCTTGGTTCAGTGTCTCCAAGGTTGTCCTTCTCTTTATGGCTGCTGACAGTAGGAGGAAGAGAACATGAGCATAAAAACCAGTTTGTGGAATTAAATCTTGAATGCTATGTGCCATAATTCACTGTGTAGACTGACAAGACAGACAAATAAAGAATGATGGCTACAGCAAAATGCACATCTTTATCTTATTCCATTAAAGAATAAAGACCAGAACACAGGGAATGGAAGGTTTCTGCAAAGCCTCATCAAATCTAATTTCTATTATTTCAAGTCTGTTTTGGAGACTGGGCAAAAGCTGTTTTATAGGACTAGGTCCAAAGATACTTCTTGAGAAGGGAGCGCTACACAGTTTCCTTCAGGATGGGCAGTACCACCCCTCCTGCAAACATGTTGATCACTGTTTGAACCCAACCACATGCCACCTCCTGGGAGGCCTTAACATGCCAAGCTCAAGTCTGAGCCTCACCCCCACAGTGAGATATGAAGCTGTTGATACAAAAATAGCTCTGAGTTATTGACATGGTTGACAAGGCACTCGACTCCCCTTTCCTCTAGAATGGGATGCAAGTGGCATGCTAGGTTTTTGTGAGGCAGAAGAATAGCAATGGGTTCCGATTGCGTGCTCAGGGTGGTATATGACCTGTGAAGTCGATTCGTAAGCTTCCCAGTTTCCACATATTCAGCATGATCACAGGCAAAGAGCTGATAATTAAGCCTGAATTTTTAATGTTAAAAAACATCTTGTTAAGGAAAATTCAACACCTTTCTTGACAGCGCAAGAGTGCTGGGTTCAGACTTAAGCTGTCTCAAAGTAACTGCAATACATTTGCCAAGTAGTGTTTCAATCCAGTGCACCAAAAGAGTGATGAACTTCAGTAATAAAGCTTTGTCTTTAATTTTATTAGAATATTTCTTAAATATATCCCAAATAACTTCTAATAACATACTGACTGGGGGTCTTCCTTTCCTATCCCATAAATTTTCCTTTGCTCTGAGCCATATCGCATAGAAAACTGATGCCATAAGCAGAATGTTAAAACTCTTGCTACCACTAGAGGTCAGAGCTCTGGCACAAACCCTGAAGCATGTTGAGGCTACTTGAAGAACATTTGGTGTGCTCATTAGGTGTGTGCATACCTAACAATCATTTCTGTCTCTGGGCAGTAGAACCGATGGATCACTGGGGAGCAAAATCACTCTCCAAGTGGCAATTTCTCCAAAAGAGAAAGTCTTCTAATGGGCTCCAAACACCAACCCTGAACAAGCTCACAAGATTTTGTTTGTGTAGATTAGGAGGGTTCTAGAACATGAGAGAAGTGAAGCGAACTGCTGCCTTACAAGGAGGCACTCTGGAGCTCCTAGGAGTGGGGGGGGAGTGGGCCTGACCAAGATGGGGGAGGGAGAAGAACCATGGCAACTTGAGGAAATCTTTGAGGTCTGATGATGGAGAGCACTGGTCCATTTGCTCCAGCCTCTGGCTTGTACAGTAGGTCCCACTCCTTCCGGTTTGGACCACACCAGCGATAGCTTGGAAGGTGAAGAGGCAGGGCAAGGCCAGTCTTGGAGAGAGAAAAGTGAAGCACAGTCCCTTTCCTAAACAAAAAAGGCAAGGCTTCAGCTGGCTTGCATCCCAGAATTTCTCTCTAGAAATGAAGTGACGCCTTTCCTTTGGCCGCAGTTTGGGAATGCCATCAAAGAAATTAAAGCTGAACATTCTTGTTCATCATGGCTTCTGATCTTGGTTTTCTTTGGCCCACTCCTCCCCTCCCACATTTTGGGGCATCTCCATTCCACCAAGCTCATTTCTCTCCACTTTTGGATGTCAAGATCCCACTCGTAGATTTAAGGCCCTTCTCTCCAGGAGTTTTGCCCTCTGAGCAGCTCCAGTCCTATGAGACCTCCAACCAGTCTTTCTCCCAGGAGAAAGATCCTCATAATCTGGGGAATGGCTAGTCAAGACAAGGGACAGAAACCACAACTATGGCCAGAAGTTACCAGCCTTTGGGCTTCTCCAGCACCACTATCAAGCATCAAAGGTTCCCCTCAGGTCAAGCTACAGCTTGAGATGGGAGCTGTGACCTGCTCCAGATAGAACCCAGTGCCTGTGGCACCTGCACTCTGGTGTCTGCAGCAAAAGGTCTTTTGGAGGTGCTCTGGTATCCATGCTGCTATAAAGGGAAGGAAGTCTGAAGGGGTTCTGTGTCCTTCCTGCACTACAGGGTTGGAGCCAGGAATCAGTGGGGCATTGGCTTATTTGGGGGGGTGATTGAATTTTTTCTTGGCTCAAAACTGGGTGTAATGTGATGTAAAGAAAAAGGGTGAGACAAGGTCCTGAAGAGCATCTGTGAGGCACTATCTGCCTCGGGCAGGGAAGAGCATCCCTGCTGGTTGAGCCATGTTTGGGTGACTGAGGTCAGCACTCTGTCCTCCAGCCACTTGCCTCAGGGCTGCTTTTTTGACAGGTCATGGTTGAAATAAAAGCAAAAGAAAAAATAAGGCATGCAGGCTTATTTTATAAGTAGTTTCTTTTTCTTTCCCAGGAGCTTTTCCTCTTTTTGCCCGCTTCCCTGGCTGGACCACTTTCTCCGTGCGCAGTGCTGTGAAAGAGTTCAGCTGGGATCAGGGGAAAGCGGGTCTTGGCCAGCCCCCTTCCCGTGGACCCAGGTCCTGATTCTGCCCTGCTGCCAGGCGGCTTGTCCTCCCAGGCGGACTGGCAGGATTGCGTTGCCATCCTGCTCACCATTCCCTTCCCCTCCATGCCACAATGGTCTCTCCCGCGACTGGAGGGGCACAGCAGCCTCAGCGCTCTGGCTCCTCCGCTGACGCTGCTCCCCCCAGCGTCTCTCTGGTTGTTGCGGCGGCAGCAAGGGAAAGCGCCTGCCTGCCTGCGAAAGGGCCGGGTACCACTGGAGCGAGGTGAGCCAGAGCCAGGGCTGGGTGCAGGCCGTCCACGGTGGATGCCAGTGCCGTTGCTTCCTTTGTGTGGCCATTTTGTCCTGGGAAACCTTGGCCTTTCTCCGCCTGCCTTCGGGCCCCAGGAGGGAGTTCTCTCACACCTTGTGCCCCCGAGGGCTTGCTTGGAGGCCAGGATCTGTCCGCCCTTGGCTGGGGAAGGTTTGTGGAACAGTCCCTGATGTGATACTCCTCCAAGGCTGAGGATGCACAGAGGAAGAAACCTGTAAGGTCAATGGAGAAGCGGGTGGGGATGGTGGGAATGAAAATGACCTTGGGTGCAGGGGGGGGGAGAGTGCAAGCCAGCGAAGAGAGTTGGGGGCTCTTTGCCTTTTGCTCATCATCGTGTAGCTGGGATTTTTTTTAGGCTGACTGGATAATTGGAAGGGGGTGGCAAGTGGGCTCCAATATCACCCTTCCCCGTCCAATGTGCACCAAGTCTGTTGCCTTTGCGGAACAGCCAACGCGGAGGAACTGATGGTCTGCCGGTGCTGCAAGTTAAAAATAGGCTCTTTCGCGCGGGGGAGGGGAATGATGGTTATGAAAGGATCCGCTCCCTGGTCTTCCAGGCCCCCATCCAAAGGACGCCATCGAAGGGGAAGCCGCTGGAAAGGAAGCGGTGCGCTTGGGAACCCCAAATTTCCTCAGATCAGCCGACAGCTTGCTTGCCCTGAAAGGAGCCCAGCCCAGCCCTAATCAGCTGGACAACACGGACTGTCCCTCACAGCCAGCGTGTTCCTCGTTCGGAATGATGCGAGCCAAACCGTAGCCCAACGCCTCTGCATATTTGAATATATTTAATGGGCTAATCAAGCGGTTTCGCGAGAGGGAAAGGTCTCTCCGCCACGCCAGCGAAGAAGCTGCCGCGTCGGATTGCCTGGAGTCTCCGCCTCCTTCTGTCAGCTTCGCTCTCTTCCTGGAAAAGAACTCGGGCTCTGCGAGTTGCTGTGGTTCAGCTGCGACGCCGTCCCTCTTTGGCCAGGCTTGGGGGGAGAGAGACTCTGGTTGTTGCTCCCGGCGAGGAACACGCGACGCCCTTCCCAGCCTCTCAATCTTAATTTTCAGGGAGGGGTTCCTTGCCAGGTCGGTATACCGAGCTCCGTGCACCGGCAGTGTGTTTGGGCACGCTCTGGGGCAAACATTTGAAGGAGGCGCGAAAATGCTGGGGCGACAGGTGACCTTGCCCGGGTCTGCGGGCTGCGCTGTGCGCTAGGTTCAGATTGCGTGAAGGAGAAGGATCCTGAGCCCCATACACAGCTGAGCAGCTCTTCCTCTTCGGTTAGGAGACCCCCTGGGAATCCGGCCTGCTCCTGGCAGGAAACGGCCCTCTGCACAGGCTCAGAATGGGGCTAGTCGGTAAAATTAGCCCTGGCTTGGTGTTGGAAGGGGGAGGGGGGCTATCGGGTGGAAATCGCGCTGCAAGAAATGGTTCCTCTGTTCCCCGCTTTTGGAAAAATCTGCTCACCTGGGCGGGGCTCTTCAGATGGAAGGGTGGAGCTATGGAAATGACCATTCCCGTTCCCGAGCCATTCGGTCAAACTGCAGGGAACCAGAAAACGGATGGAAATAGGGGACGTTCAGGGAGCCAAAGCACGGGTATTGTTGCAGGATTTCCGGATTGGAAAATCCGTTTTAAAACGCCAGGAGACAGCTCCCTTCCTTTTATAGACTGATTAGGCAGCATGTTGGGGGTTTCCCCAGAGCAGCAAGCTCTGTGGTGGAGATGACAACAG
Source organism: Acrochordus granulatus (assembly GCA_032468055.1). Taxonomy (NCBI): domain Eukaryota; kingdom Metazoa; phylum Chordata; class Lepidosauria; order Squamata; family Acrochordidae; genus Acrochordus; species Acrochordus granulatus. The sequence continues at coordinate 100,103 of JANHZU010001073.1, forward strand.
GTGATCCCTGTACTCCAATGATTAATCTGGTGTTCCATGATAAATATTCAAGGATAGTTTAAATGCTTCATAACCCTGCCAAAAGTCTTGCTGAGCCCAGCAATCCAACGTGCTGGTGATGGGAGTTGTAGTCCAGCGCATTTGGAGGTTGACAAGGTGTGGAAGACTGGCCTTGTTGTGGGCTTTGTGGCACAGTAGTGTAGAAAGAGGGTCACGCTGCTGCTTCAGTTCTTTTCCCAAAGGCGACCTTCCTTCCAATGAGAGAACGATGCTTCCACATCCCTCCTGCGTGTTAGGGGCAAATTTGAGCCTGGCCCTCAGATCCAGCTGACCCCCCTGGCTTGCTGTTGCCATGTTCCAGAGATATCTTGGAGGCCTTGTCAAAGGCAGCTCCATCTTCTGGGATCCACTGAATGATGTCCTGTGTTCTCCTTTGAAATACAGTGATATGTCAATGCCATAAAATGGGGGCAAAAGAGAATGCATTTCAGTGGGGAAAAGTGCATTTATTTTTCCTTCACAAGATGATGTGAAAGCAAAACAAGTCACAAGCTGATGTAAAAGCAAACCAAGAATCTGGGCAGAAACATAAGAATGTGAGAAAAAATACTTGAGGGTTGGTTGCCCTCTGAATCCCACAAATTAGGAAGACCATCTCTTCAGATCACTGGACTTGCCAGAGGTGAGCCTTGGGAACCTGCCTTTCCTCCCATCTCTCTCATGCTTCCAAATTTATTTCTGCTGCCAGTGATTAAAAATAGTATGATGTGGAGAGGAGAGGAGAGGAGAGCACTTGGAACAGAGTTTGCTGTTTTCATTCTTCCACCCAACTCCATTTCCTCCTCCTTTCCTCCATTCCAGCTGGAGCAAGAAGTGGCTCTGTCCCAGGCAGTGATTCCTGCCTCCTGGGTAGAATGGTGGCTCTGCTTCTGGAGGGCACCAGCTTGGACAATGAGGATCCATTCCAAGGCCACACAACTTTGAGTCTCTTCTTTTGTTTCATTTGATTTCAGGGACCAAATTTCTCCCAAAGTAAACTGGAATTAGAAAGGAAAGGACATGGGGTTAATTTGGGGATGGGGGGTAATCACCTGATCTACAGGTAGAATTTTCCAACGTTGATTACCTGCATTGAGCAAGACTTTGGGCCTTCAAGTCAGTCTTGATTCCTAACACCACTTGGACAAGCCTCTGCAGTTTTCTTGACAGTGTTTTTAGAAGGGACTTGCGCTTGCCTCCTTTTTATTGTGATCTCCCAAATTCCCTTCTTAACTTTAACTTTGACAAACTGTCTGCAAATTCTGGCTCTGGGAAGTCTTGGGTGTGCAGCACAGCTGGTATGCTCTCAGGTTTTGCATGTGTGTGATGGCAGAGGAGGTGAGATGTTATCCAAACAAAACTGAACCAGTCCTGGAAAAATGAGAAGCATTCAGTAGCAGCCAGATGTGTTCCTGACTTAGAGTTAAAAGGCTGGCTTCCTTAAAGGAGAACCAAAGAATGAAAAGAAAGTAATGGGGCTGAACAAACTTCAGCCTGAGAGATCATTCAGAGCCCCAGAAGTAGCAATGCTTGCACAAGACCTTCCTGCTTCCTTAATATTCCCCTCTTGTCCAGAATGGTCCAGTCCATGAGAGGGGTGTTGACTGTGCAGCTGAGTCAATGGGGGTAGAGTGAGGTGGAAAGATTTCCAAGGCAGGAGGGGGGGGCCCACCACTAGATTTCCATCCACTAGTTCCATTCTGAGTTGTTCAGTTTCTTTATCACCAACCCCATTCCCCTCTTGTCCATTTGGTCACTAACTGGTCATTAGTGGCTGAGTTTCTGCTTGACTTGATGATCTTTTGATCAAAGACCTCTTTAACAAACTCATTCCTTTTGTTCCTTTGCAAGGTCTCACTTCCAGTCAGCCCACAGGAGCAGCCCTCTTCCTTGCTCCTATTGTCAGGTACTTCAACCTCTGAAGCACAAACCACAGCTTAGACTGATGGGTCACCAACCCAGAAGACCTGCCCACATTGGTCCTTGAAAGTGGAGTGTTTGCCGAAAGAAAGAGCTGTCTGCCTCGCAGGTGCTGAATATAGCATTCGACCCCTAGTTGATCTTGGGAGCACCTTTTGTCTCATTTGATCTCAAGGTCCAAAAGGCTAGTGCGTCCTCTGGGAACCATGGATGAAGGCTTTAGAGATCGGACTGCCTTTATCCGTGGTGCCAAAGACATTGCAAAGGAGGTAAAGAAGCATGCAGCCAAGAAGATGGGCAAGGGGATGGACCGAATGCAAGATGAGTACACAAAGCGCTCCTACACTCGCTTTGAGGAAGATGACGATGATGAATATCAGCCCCAAGATGGATACTACCATGGGGAGCCCTCGGTTGATGATGAAGGGGCCTCCAGCGATGCTACAGAAGGCCATGATGAAGATGATGAGATCTATGAGGGGGAATACCAGGGCATTCCCCGGAATGATTCCCTGAAAGGTGGAGACCGATTGACAGCCAGCCCAGAGGTGGTGAGTGAGTTCAGAGACTTTGATGATCTGCAAGGAGAGAAGAAGAAGCAGAAGGAAGAGCTATCTCAACAGTATGAGCTAATTCTACAAGAGTGCGGACATGGGAAATTCCAGTGGACGCTCTACTTTGTGCTTGGACTGGCCCTCATGGCTGACGGAGTGGAAATTTTTGTGGTTGGCTTTGTTCTCCCCAGCGCTGAGAAAGATATGTGCTTGTCAGACTCCAATAAAGGCATGCTGGGTAAGTCTCCAAGAAAATAATGATTTAATGGGAAACTTGTGGATTCCTTTCTTGAAAGTTTTAGTCTCCTGATATTAGCATAAAAGGCATATCCTTGGAAGGGGAAATCTTGGAATGGGGCTAAACGGGAAGTGGGTTGACCTGATAATGTGGTTTGGATTGTAGACCCAGTTTTTTTTTTAATTTCAGAAGACAATAGATGAGCAAGGTTAACTTTCCCATCATCCCCTGGAGTCCTATAGCACAGAGAATTCTGAAAGAGTCCAGTCTAGACTTTCTGGTACAGCTGACCTAAGCTTGAGATGGGAAATAGATTTTTGTTTTTTTAACTCAGCTTACTTATTCCAACCTAAAACTTGATAAAAGGTTTATCTTCACCACATGAGTGTCTTCCCCAAGAATGGTTTCCAATTAATGAATATCTGCAGAATTTGCAGCTTTAGGAAGGGGTGTAATATTTTACCGTAAGAAATTTGCAGCACTGAAGTAAGTCATACCAGTTCATTTGGACAAGCTGTAGAATTGACACTGCTGATTTCCTGGGGGCAGAAAGCATTTCTAGCAAACTTTATAGATTATAAACCAGCAATTATAATCAGTTTATATAGTGCTCACCAGCACAATCTTTATGGGATCAGAAAGATTGGGAGCATAGCTGATGGTTGTGCAAAGGTGTCTCCGTCTTTCTGGAGATAGAGCCGAGACTCCATAAAACAGAACTGTTGTGTTTGCAGGTTGTAGCCCCACTTTGGACTGCAAATTGATATTATATAACTGGTCTGTGTGGATGTAAGTAGAAACTCCATGTACATGGAAAGCTAGCATATCAGGCAGGACTATGCTATAGTTTTCATTTTTCCCTGCAATGCTAGCTCCTAGTATGCAGTGGTTTCTTAGTTTTATTAATTCATGCCATTAGGACTACAGGATAGCTTTGAAAAGAAAGTTAAATACATTCATGGAGGAAATGGCTTCTCTCAACAAGCAGACAGAGATCAAGCAGATCAGGGTCCACCAGCTACACTCCTGTCTGGCTGTTGGAGCTCCCATTGACTACCCTGTGTTGGTGGGACTATTGGCTTGATCCAGCGTGTTCTGCTTTGCTTATTATTATGTTTCCTGCCATCTCTCAATTGAGATACCCTGGTGTTCAAAGAGGTGTTTGTTTATGTCCATTTTAACACAGAAGACATTAAAAAACACAGCATCCTCCAGGCAGTTCCTCCCTGAAATGTGATATGGAATGGGCAGCAAATACTAGGAAGCAATTGCAAGTGGAGGGGTTATTTTATTAGGTAACATCTCCTAAAAGGAATAGAAGCCCCTCAGCGGCTGGAAGAACAGATCTTTGACTCAGTCAATGATGTTGCTGATGCTCCAGAAGCTGGGGCTTTGCAGTGCATGGTGACTCATCTTCCTCTTCTCCATCTTAGCAGCAATGTGCAGGCAGACTGGCCCTCTCCTCAACTTATCTCACTGCTTCAGGACACTGCAAGGAAGCTGGTGGAGGTGGGGGAAAAGCACAGGCAGAATTAAATTCCCCTGAAAGAAAGAGTGGTTTCTGGGCAGAGAGAGGACTCTGGGTGAGGGAGGTAACTCTGGAGGTAGCTCTGGAGGCAATCTGAGGGCTGGATTTCCATGTACCACTACAGTGCAGCAAAGCCAGTCTTCTTGCCTTCCTTCCCACTTCTGGTGGGGAAAGGTCAGATGGGGAGGGGGCACTTCATTCTAGTTTGGTCCTTGAAAGTTCTTTGAGCCCCTTTCTCTCTGCTGTTAGTCTAATAAGATCAGTCAATGGTAACACTGCCTTTCAAAGTTATTGTCTGCCTCTCCCCAGTCAAGCATGCTCCGGCAGCCAGGATGTTGAGACCTAGAAGGTCAGCAAAGGACATTACAGGATGCCCAGACTGTGCATTGGTCCAATAAGCACAGCCATATCTGTCTCAGAACACATGCTTGTCCCTTGATTGTTGACATCTCTAGGGAGTGGCTGCAGGTGCAAATAGCCTATCCCAGATCTCATGCCAGAGAGGGTCTCTTCTCTTGTAGCTATGGTCATTCTCCAAGACTGTAGTTGAAGACCAGGGCCATTCAGTCAGGGGTCTGAAGGCTGTAAAAAACCAGGTCACCCCCTCTGATTCTTCACTGGCAAGTGCAGGTGATACCAAGGAGAGGCAAGGGTGTCTCTCCATGAGGATGCAGCATGCAAGTGAGCCCCAGGGGTGGTAAGGAAGAGCTATCTGGAAGATACATTGTCTTCCTCTTGTCTCACAGCAGGAAGACAAAGCAACCAGGATATCCAGCAGGATGCACATTGGCCCAATGTTAAGGGGGTTAACCTTGGAATTAGGGGCAGGACTGCCAGCGACTGAACAGAGACACCACAGCATTGGGCTTGCTTTGGGAGCCAGGGGACACATCCCTCCTGGCCCCAGGGCCACATTAGCCTGGTCACAAGCAGGGTCAGTGCTCATCAAAGCTCCCATGAATAGGGACTTGGGGATGGGGGAGTCAAGTTCAATCTGACTTTATTCTTTTTCCCAAGAATAAAGAGAGTGTTGCCAAACACCCTCCCTAACATGGCTCTGCTGTAACCATTCCTCCTCCTCTTTCTCCTCCTGCTCCTGCTCGTTTCTCTCCTCCAGGCCTCATTGTCTACCTGGGAATGATGGTGGGCGCCTTCCTGTGGGGTGGCCTGGCAGACCGGCTGGGGCGCAGGCAGTGCCTGCTGATGTCGCTCTCGGTCAACAGCATCTTTGCCTTCTTCTCCTCCTTCGTGCAGGGCTATGGAACGTTCCTCTTCTGCCGGCTGCTCTCTGGTGTGGGGTAAGAGGGTCCCTGGAGCTTTCCTTAAAGGAGGGCAGGTGAAATGGCATTTTCAGGTACCCATCTCCTCCCCCAGCAGAACAGAGCAATGCATTCAAAAGTTTTCTGAGGAAAAGAGATGGGGCTGGCAGGGTGCCAGAGGTTTTGTGAAGACACCCAGAGGCAACTGGAAGGTCGCTTGCCAGTCCCTGAACTGCTTTGTCCTCTCGGGTTGGTCTTAATGCAGAGGCTCAGGAAAAGGAATGGGGCTGCCCCAAGCAGTACAAATCCCAACTGCTGTTTGGGTGGACCGGTGGTGGGTCCTCCACACACACCCTTCTGAAATCACTCTCCCTCTGCTCCCAGCATCGGGGGGTCAATCCCCATTGTCTTCTCCTACTACTCGGAGTTCCTGGCCCAGGAGAAGCGTGGTGAGCATCTCAGCTGGCTCTGCATGTTCTGGATGATTGGTGGCATCTACGCCTCTGCCATGGCCTGGGCCATCATCCCCCATTATGGTAAGTGGACAGGATGGGGGCTGTGAATCACAGAGGATGTGGGCCATACCTGGGCTGGCCGGCCCAGGAACACTTGTGGCCTTCAGTGTGATGGAAAGGATCAGGAAGATCAAAAAGCTGAAGTTTCTGCTCCTTGTCAAGAAAACCCCCTGGAGCTGAGCCCAGTTAAGAGGGCCTTTCCTGCTTGGCTGGAGGCAAATCCAGCTATCCCCCACCCTCCTTCCAGGCCAACAGAAGAGAGGTGGGATTCCTCTCTGGGTGAAGTGTTGGGTCCATGGAAATCGGTCATTGTATTTTTTTCCACTGGTCCTTCTAAATTGTGCAGTCCCTTCCCAACCCAGCTAGGAGGAGGCTCAGTCTCCTCCTCCCAATCTGAAGTTGTTGGGCTAGGTTGGTAGACCTGGGCCTAAAAATGTGGGAGGAGTGAGAGGGTTTGGTCATGGTTTTGACCAAACCTTGCACAGCTCAGATGAAAACCTACAGTATGACAACCCTAGGGTGGCAACTGGGGGGTCTGGGTGCGTGGGGAGCCTGCTCATAGGCAGCAAAGATGATATTTCTCTTTTGTAAAATCCTCTTCACACCTGTCACACAGGGTGGAGCTTCCAGATGGGATCTGCCTACCAGTTCCACAGCTGGCGTGTCTTTGTCTTGGTCTGTGCCTTCCCATCTGTGTTTGCCATTGGGGCCCTCGCCAGCATGCCTGAGAGCCCTCGCTTCTTCCTGGAGGTAAGAACACAGTGCCCACATCCAAGGGGCTGAATGAGTGCTAGATGACCACAGAATAACCAGGCCTGGCCAGCCGTGTACTCTGTCTCCAATGTGCTTCCACAAAGCATGGGGTGACCAATTGCCTGTCTGGCAGCAACTGATGTGGAAAAGGCTGGCAGTTGAGCCTCCTGAGGTTCCAGGCTGCTTCTCTCAGATGGTGGGAGAGGCAGACTCTCAGAAAGCAAAATGTTGGACGCCTTGATGCTTTTGTCTTCCTAGAACGGGAAGCATGATGAGGCTTGGATGGTACTGAAGCAAGTCCATGACACCAACATGAGGGCAAAAGGCCACCCTGAACGGGTCTTCTCGGTAGGATCCTTCCTCCTCTTCCCCTGGATCTGCCCCCCCATGTTTCTTTGCATGTGTGAGCAGGGACCTCCTTTGCCAGAAGAACAGCGGGAATGGGAGGGCTCCTGATGGTCCTTCTGCAAAGACATAAAGTACCCAAAAGCATTTTGCCTGATGGGTCTTATAGCTCCTGTTCTTCTGGGGAGGCAACATCCTCATCTCCAGCCTGAGAGTCTGGTGCCACCTTGTCTCTTTTTGTGTACAGCTCTGAACTTTCCAACTTCCTGCCTCCAGCACAGAGGTTTGCTTTGGGAATAATGATTTTGCTCCCACCCAACTGCAGGAATCTATCTGAATGAGCTGGCTGGGCCAGGATGGGAAGCCTGACACCCCTCACCTGTTCTTTGCAATGTTTCATTGGCAGGTGACCCACATCAAGACAATCAAACAAGAGGATGAATTGGTAGAGATCCAGTCAGACACAGGGACCTGGTACCGGCGCTGGATGGTCCGCTTCCTGAATCTATCTCAGCAGGTCAGTTATTGGTGTGTGTGTGTGGTTTGTGGGACTGCTGGACTTTTGCTCCCTTCATGAGAGGCATGCCAGGAAACCAAAGCAGCTGGGTGGTTTCAGCCGTTCCTTGCCACATGGGAAAGCTGCAATTCAGCCATGGCCTCCTCTCAAAGGCCTTCAGTACAGCTGGAGAAGCCAACTGAATTCCTTGTGCCACTTGCTGTGTCTCAGATCCAAGATGCTTCAAGCTACTTTTCTCACCTCCCACAGGTCTGGGCAAATTTTCACCAGTGCTTTGCTCCTGAGTATCGTCGAGTCACATTGATGATGATGGCTGTCTGGTTCACCATGTCCTTCAGGTGAGCCCTGCCAGCTGCTGGGGCCTGGGGGAGAGCCAGGCTTGTCTGGTGCTGAATCCATATGATCTGCCTTTCATCAGGGCACTAAAGACAAAGGATTCATTCTGTCCCCTGCAGGATAGTCTCCTAGGAGAGGTCTGAACCATGTTATTTTTTTGAAAAACAAGATAGACACAAACCTCTCTGCACTTGGCTGATAATGAAAAAGCCATCTGTCTCCTCTTGTCTTTATAAACACATTCAGTCATCTCCTCTTCCATCACAGGCTCACCTGTGAACTGACTGGCAGTGAAGAGCCACTGCTCCTTATAATGAAAGATTGCATTCACAGGTCATTCATAGTGCAGTGAGAATCTGAGCCACCAATATGGGCAGGGATGCAGAAAGTGATGAGAAATAAAGATCAAACCTCTGCATCACTTTGATTTGGCTAGCAACGTAACTAGAGAGCAGCATATGCTTCGAACTGAGACCATAGTTGGAGCCAAGCATCTTTGCTCCCAGAAGGTCTCTCATTTGGACCTGAAGGAAAAATGTCCTGCCAATGGCTCATTTGACAGCCGAGGACTTAGGAAAGCTGCTTGGACCCACAGCCTTATTACCACACCAAGGTCCTTGCTCCACAGGGATTCTGGAGGTTGTTGTCCTGACAGCCCTGAGTACCATCAAGTTGGGAAGAAAGAATGTTGTCTAGAAAAGCAGATCTTCCCTCCACTTGAGTCCTGGTCTTCCAAACCTTTCTGGTTCTTTCTTTTCCCGGTGTTTCCCTCCTTGTTCCTCTACCTCCTTTGGCCCTGGGTAGCTACTACGGCCTGACTGTCTGGTTCCCAGACATGATTAAGCACCTCCAGAATATGGAATATGCCTCCCGCACAATGGTCTTTCACAACGAGACGTTCCATCACATCACCTTCAACTTCACCCTAGAGAATCAGATCCATCGCCATGGGGAATACTTTAATGACAAGTAGGTACCAACCCTGGTCTGCTTCAAATGTTGGTTTCAGTTGGGTCGGTTCAGGCTCTGATGATGCAGAGACAAGGCTGGTGGTCTAGCTGATTGGCTGTCCAGTTCGGACCTTGTTCTGGGCAAGAAATGAACAACACCCTAAGTTGCAAATCCTCTAAAAACAGTTCAGAAACACACAACTAACTGTATTTTCATAGCATGCCAATATATTGACCATGGTATACAACCCATTGCAGGCATAGAAAACATCATGCTAAGTCAGAACAAACCATGTTAGGGCTTAGCAGCATGTGTGAATTAGCTAGTCAATCCAACATCACTAATGACTCTGTGCTCCCTCTGGCCCTTTGACAGGTTCATTGGCCTCAAGATGAAATCTGTTTCCTTTATTGACTCTTTGTTTGAAGAATGCTACTTTGAGGACATCACATCAAGCAATACTTTCTTCAAGAATTGCACATTTCTGGCCACTGTCTTCTACAACACAGGTAGTGTCCAAGTGTGATAGATAAACAGCTGATCCCAGGGCCATGACCTTCAAGCTGTGGACTCTTAGTGATGCCTTATTTTAGTATCCTCCCCCAGCTGGGCTTTCACAAGTGTCTCTGAGTGGGGAGGTTGGAGAAGTCAGCCCAGCTGCTTTAAGGAATGGCTAACCTAGGCCTCACACCCCCAGACTTCTTCGAGTACAAGTTCATCAACAGCCAGATCATCAACGGCACTTTCCTGCACAACAAAGAAGGCTGCCAGCTGGATTTCAGCGATGACAACAATGCTTACATGATTTACTTTGTCAGCTTCCTGGGTACCCTGGCAGTGCTGCCAGGCAACATTGTCTCTGCACTCCTGATGGACAAAATTGGGCGTCTTCGCATGTTGGGTGAGGAACCTCCCTTTTGGCAAACAGCTGGCTACAGTCGGCATCTCTTGGGGGGGGAAGGTCGGATTCTCTCTCTCTGTGGTCTTGCTCGCCCTGGGGTGGGGTTGGAAGCTGCCCAAGAGAAGTGAGCAGCCAGCTGCTCCAGAATGTGGCAGACCGGGTTACAATCTGGAGTGGTGCTGGAGTTGTTTTCAGCTCTGCATTTCCCTGAAATGTGAATGTCAGATGCACCAGCAGGTTCCTGCTTCTGTCTGGATGGGAGGCTTTGAAATCAGCCACAGGGATTCTGGATCTGGGCTGGGGAGGCAAAAGGCTTTCTGAGCCTGTCTGTTTGTCAGCATGAGGCCTAGAAACAGACTGGGGTGAGCTAATGTCTTGTCTTCCTCCTTCTCTGCTCTGCCGCCCTTCCCTTCTCTGACCACGAAGCTGGGTCGAGCGTCATGTCTTGTGTCAGCTGCTTCTTTTTGTCCTTCGGCAACAGCGAGTCCGCCATGATTGCCCTCCTTTGCCTATTTGGCGGGGTCAGCATTGCATCCTGGAACGCCCTGGATGTCCTCACGGTGGAGCTCTACCCCTCCGACAGAAGGTGAGATGCTTCGATTGGCACTCAGGATGGGGAGGAGAGGACAGCTTGTGAGTAGTTGTCATCTCTGTGTGTGTGTCTGTGTGTGTATGAGAGAAAAAAGGCTGAGTGGGCCCCAGCAATCCAAAGCTACTTGTCCCGCCGCACTGCTCTGTTTTGTCCAACTAGCCACTGCCACCCACCCCCGAGTCTGTTTCGAGGTATGCCCACTGCTTCTGGCATTTTGTACTTCTGCAGCTGATGGCTCCCCCTGGCATGGTGGTCTCATGCTTGAGAGATGGCAATCCCTCTTGGGCACTGGACCCAGAAGGAATGGGAGACCTAGCCAGACCTCTGCCTGGTGCACCCCAAAAAACTCCCATCCCCCTCCTTTTCATGGCCTCCTCCTTGCCTGCTTCCAGGACCACCGCTTTTGGGTTCCTCAACGCTCTTTGCAAGCTGGCAGCGGTTTTGGGCATCAGCATCTTCACGTCGTTTGTGGGCATCACAAAAGCCGTGCCCATTTTGCTTGCGTCAGTGGCCCTAGCTGTGGGCAGTTCCCTGGCCCTGAAGCTTCCAGAAACCCGGGGGCAGGTGCTGCAGTGAGAGCAAGCCCCCCGGCACTTCTCGGCCCTCACCCCACCTCCACTTGGGGGAGATTTAGCATTGTAGACACTGTGACTGTCTTGTTGTACCATTTCAATGGGAAATCTGTCTTCTCTTGGATTTTCTTCCACAAGCTCACTTGCTCTTTGAGTTCTCTTCTTTCTCCCATGGTTTTGAGGCACATGTGAAGGTGTCAAGGCAGGAAAAGCTGGAGGGAGGGAGTGCGATGCCTTTCTCCTTTCCCTGTGCCAATGCACTCTGGGAGGTGGAGGTCAGATAGCAGAGGAGCAGCCCTCTGCCTTTCAAGGTTTGATCTCACTCTTGGCTGGATATTCAGATGGCCCAACAGGAGGAGGCAATAACCTGCAACCTGGTCAGCAGCTTACAGGTCTCACCTATCACACTGTTTATCTTTAAAGGAATGGAGTGCCACATCAGTGTGCGGGATGTCTGCTCAGGTCAGGGCAAAATGCCAGTTGACTCTCAAGCCCTCCCATGGTCTCTGTACAGAAACAGAATGTGTGGGGTATTCAGCTGGCATTAAACAAGGTACAGCTTCATTTAGTTTAGCACCCCTATTTCATCTGGAATTCCCTGGCACACCAAGAAATGGTTTGTGGGCAGAGGGCACTGAAGGACAAGTGAGTTGGGGGGTTTCTGGGCTGGCCCTTGCAAAGCTCAGGGTTCCCTGAACAGGGTCCTTTGTCCATCTGTCCACAATCAAGTTATGTGTCTATGTAACCTATTGGCAGCAAAACCTCGGGAGGTGAGTGGCATTTTACAAGTGAGGCATTAACAAACATAACACAAAATCTTTTTTTCTGGCAATCTTTTTCCTGCTTCTGAATCATGATTTTCTCTAAGTTTGTGAATAAGATTTCTATTGGTTCATTGAATTAGGACTGCAGGATTACAACTCCGAGCAGCCATAGGTGGCTTGCTAAAAGTTAGACAGTAGGGATCAGCTTACCAAGCACAAAAGTTAAGACAGTAGGGATCAACTTACCAAGCACAAAAGTTTGACAGTAGGGATCAACTTACCAAGCACACAAGCAGGTCAGTTTGGGCTCTGCTGGCACAAATTAGAGGTGCAGCCCGCTTACCTTAGAGCCTGATGGGCATGAGCCCCCCCCCTCAGCACAAACCTCTATACTTTTAGAAGTATAGCACTTTAACTTGTAGAGTGTTCCCTCTTGTTGTGGAAATGGTGCTTTCCCCTTGGCTTTTCCTGGCTCCCTTTCTCCCTCCCTTTCCCTGAACATTTGGTAATTGGATTTGGAGCATCTGAGTGCAATTTGGGAGGAGTTAAGCAGAAAAGCTTTCTTGCATTTGCCATCAACAGCCAAGAGGCAGAAAATACACCAAACTGACTGGGTGCCAGAGCAGAGAGGTGGCAGATTCTGGACCAATTAAACATGATTTTAAGTGGCCTCTAATGTGACATTGAGGGAGACTCCTACTCCAGTCCAGGCCTGTGTTCTTTCTAAACCTTGGGCCTTTTCCTTCTTTCAAATGAGTTTTGTGCGTTTTGCCATCTGTCATCAAAAAGAGAGGTCCCCTTCTGCACCCCAAGCACTTTCCCCTCTCCAAATTGATGATGGGACCATGAGGGAGGGAGGGATGCACCAGTTCCTTTCATCCCCTGCAGCAACAGGGGTGGCTCCCTCCTTCATTGGAAAGGGCGGATGGAGTTTTTTGCTTCCTCTTCCAATGAGTCTCCCCAGGTGGAGAAAGGTACATTTTCTTGCAGGGTGAGGGGAACAAAACCCACATCCCTGATGAAATCCTACCCTCTCTGCTGCTTCCCAGACTTGGCACTCCTTTAGTTCCCCTCCCTTGTTTTGCCATAGGTGGGCTTCTGAACAAAACCAAGACACAACCATATGTAGCTCTGTCTGTACGCAAAACCAACGAACAAAAATGTTGTGCTGTGGTGTAGTTTTTAGATGTTTGTAAAGAACAATTGAAAAAAAACAGGAAAAAAACACCCATATCAGCTGTGGTCTCTGGGTCATTTCATTTTGTATAAACACAGAAGCCAAGAATGCTAGTTAGATAGAATTATTTTAAATGTAATTGTGAGAAATGGTGAATGTTCTTTTTTTAAAAAAAGATGCTTTGGCTAATATTACATGTAGAGGTCATTCAACAGGAAAAGGAAATTTGGATGTTTGTCTGAATCCAGCTATGTCTCCCCCACATTACCGCCATAATTAACTTGTAATTAACAACAATACATGTAAAAAATGGGGGGAAATAAAAGATTGAGAAAATTAATAACTTTTTGAGTTTGATTGTGCTTTTTAATATTCTGAGAGAAATCTCCTGCCCATCCATTCCACATGCCACCTTTTCAAGGGGGAAGACAGAAACTGCAGGAGATGCCGTTAAACAAAGCCAAATCAGCTGCCAGGTCAGCTCAGGAAGCTCTGCTTCCAAGAGGGGGAGGGTTAGGATGGGAAGACTGGAAGGGGAAGACTGGAAGGGAGCTCCCCACCCAGGCAGGCAAGGTCTCAATAGCAGCAAGGCTGAGATTCCGGCTCTCCTCCATCGTCTCCATCCAGCAGATCTGGCACCAAGTGGGGGTGAGGTCTCCTCTACTGGATGAGAGTCATTGTTTTAATTTTTTGTTCCCGTTGTCCCTTCCTTTTAAGATGCCTGGTCTCACAACTACCCCCGCCAACCTGGGGTCATGCCTGGGTTTAGCTGCAGAAGTCCTTTAATTTCCACGTGCCCTGAGGAGCACAATGAGTGCCAGAAAACAAGTGGCTATTTGACCCTCCTGTAGTTTCAACCAATGCTCCTTTCTGGGAATTCTTGGCCAAAAGGAAGTGCACCCCTTTTCTCCTCCTTGAGGGACAGCAGCCTCCCCCCATAACCCCTTCCCCTCCAAAAGTGAACAGACAAGGTCTGTTAACAAGGAGCAAGGACAAAGGCATTTAATATATTTCAGCAGACATCAAGCAAGCCTCTTTCTGGCAGAACAGCCAATGGGCAGCAAGCCAAATGGCACAAATGGGTGGAGCTGAGGGCTGCTCTAGGCAGATAAAATCAGAAGAGCACTGACATTGGTTGAAGGTGAGGTATGTGGTGCTGTGGGCCACCCATCCAGAAGGCTTCTGAGAGGCCCACATGTGAACCCCCAGCCTGGCTTACATGAGCTCCATCTATCCCACCTTGCTGACCACATGTGGGTCATGCTTGGACCCTCCCAGGCACTTGGAGCTCTGGATGACTTTCAAACATTTCTCCCACTGCTGCGGGGTCTTGGCCTGGATGGAGAGGGAGTGGACAGGGCCGGCCAGCTCCTCCTGGAGGAGGTCATTCACCAGACGATGTCGATGGATGAGTGAGAGGCCCTCGAAGTGGTGACTGGCCACCACCACCCGGAAGTGGGTCTCTGAGCCAGGGGGCACAGAGTGCAGGTGGCTGTCATTGATAACCTCCAAGTGGAGGGGCTCCAGGGCCCTCTGCAGCTTGTTCCGGATGCCCGCCTCCACGGGCTTCTCCATGGCCAGGCCGCTCAGTGCCGCGTGTCCGGCTGAGAAGGATGGGCAGCGGAGGGCACGGCCAAACGCCAGCAGGCTGGAAGGAAGCATCGGAGACCACGCGGTCGGAGCTGCACGACAAAGGCAGGAGGGTCAGTGCCTGCCCCCCGCGTCATCTACGCCTGCACCAACTTGCGGCAGGTCGCTCCCGGGGCGAGTTAGCTCCGGCGCGTCTCCCAGTGCCAGCTTTCCACCAGCTTCCTCCCCGGGACGAGAAATCCAGCAGCGGAGCCGTTTGCCTCGGGCGGCTCGCCAGCCGGAGGGCCTCTGCATGGGCAGCCGCCTCGTTGGACATGCGCAGAGTGCCCCTTTCCCAGGGGCGCGCGCCCGGAAAGCTGGCAGCCCCCCGACTTCGGGAGGGCGCACAGAGGAGCCGCCCGAGGGCACCATTCAGGCAGCTGCTGGGGAGGGGTCACTACCGCACTCGATTGCAAGGGGGGGCCTGCGCCGGCCCGGGGCAGCCGCCGAGCCCCAAGGACTCACCTGCCGCACCCGACTTCGAGATCTCCCCCAAACCGCGCGACGCCCTGACCACTTTCTCTGCCCGCCCACTCGCCGCCCGCTCGGTGCTGGGAAACCGAGCCTTCGAGCCAGCCCGTGGGGCGCCAGCAGAACTACGCTTTCCGGCAGCCTCGAGAATTTCCCCCCACCTTTTTCGATTCCCTCTTGCATTCTGGGAAGCGTAGGCCTTGGCTCGTTTGGCGCCGGTTCGGAAAGCAGATTTCCGGCTGCGGAGTCTCCCGGACCCTCTTGGCCGTCCAGGGAGGGCCGGTGGGTAACAGGAACCCGAGCCTTACCCCGCCACCGCAGCCTGGTGCCGCCCCAACGAGGCAGCCGCACAACTTCAGGCCGCGCCCTGAACTACAACTCCCATCATCCTCAGCTGTAGGGTCGCCACTGCTCTCCCTTTGTCTCACCTGTGCTGGAAGCGCAGGTTCTTCTCTTGCC
>JANHZU010001073.1:124076-147867 GCA_032468055.1 Acrochordus granulatus
TACCCTGCACTCCACCACCTTTGCTGCCCCCAATTAATCTTTACCACCTACCATGTCTTTAAAATAATATTTAGCTCGTCTTTTAGTATGTGGAATAAGATGGTGTATCCAGGTATATGAACATTTAAAAATACATTCTGATTATATATATTTGTTTATATATTTTATGGAAAAGATAGATGCTCAGGTATTATATCCAGTGTGTACATTTTTTTGCAGGATCCCAGATTGCTGTTTTCCTCCCTTTTTGAATGTATACAATTCATTTCTTTGTAAATAATTTATTACCATCTATATTTTAAAGTGCTTTGGGGAATGTTTTCTAAAAAAATTAACTAACTAAAAGAAGGCAGTGATATGTATGATAAATAATAATCCTGCACATATTTTGATAGGGGTTAAAGACCTGCTCTGTACAAAGATTTTCAAAACATTAGGAAGCAATATTCAAGCTAAAAAAATCTGCAAATGGATGATATTGCTGGCATTAGTAAAATATGACATGAGGAAGAAATGTCACTTCATTATGAGGCCCAGGGGAAGTAGCTTAGCATAAAAGTGATAAGGCGTTTCAAGGCCAAGACATTTCATGGTCACTTTCTGCATTGGGGGAAAGGGAGTTGCCAGCAGGAGTGTGTACTCCTTTGTTGCTAAGGTTGAAAGGAAAACATACTTATGAATAAATAACAGTGGGGTGAGGGTAGGTGAGACTCTGCCAACATGAGGGAAGCAAGAGTCCATTGGAACTGGGTGGCCAATACATTTAAACAAACAACCCAACCACTTAAAAAAAACTCTCAAAATCATGCTTATAAAAAAACAATGGCAAACTAATCTGGTGTACCTGCAGCCACTGCGAAAGGCCATTCTCTCTCCCTTCCTTAAAATGCTATGGCATCAAACATGATGAAGAGCCCTGAAGGAGATGCTCGTTGCCCATATGGGAAGCTGGCCAAGTAACTTTCTAGAGAAGGGCTGAGATTTGTCACACGCAGCCCTCACCACTTGTGCCTCTGATGTTTTGGAAAGAGGGAGGTGAGGGACAAGCCTCAGGAAGGTCTTTATTGAAATCTGGGTCTTTTCCAGAGGCCAGGAGCAGCTTCCCCTTAAGTCTGCATGGATTGTAATGGGGATCCTCCTTACTTGCCAAGATCTCAGCACATCCTGGGCAGCAGCTTTCTCCTAAAAACATTCTTCCTTCTTCTGTTCTGCAGACACGGTAAGATGAGGGAAGGTGATATGCTGTTCTGGGCGGCTTTGTTGCAGGAGGCACACAGGGCACCTAGCACTGCACATTCACTGAGGCTCCTTCCGGTTTCCACCCCACAGTGCAAGCCCACTGTAGGATCCTGCGCTGCAACTCGAAGTATGTGGCCTCTACCCTCCACTTGCGGGGTCCTGGCAAGAGGGTGGCTTACTGCCTAGCCTTGAGAGCCTATGCCCGCTGCACCCGCCACACAGCCCGCACCTGCCGCGGGGACCTGGCCTTCCACCTGGCTGTCCATGGCATTGAGGACCTCATGGCCCAGTACAACTGCTCCGAGGAGGGGCCCAGTCCGGCACCCCGTCCCCTTCGCCCACCTGGGGCCGGCTCTCCAGACATCTGTGACTATGAGAAGGCCTTTGCCCACAAGCATGGCAGGCCACCCACCTACCAGCACTGTGCATCCTTCGGGGACCCCCACGTGCGGACCTTCAGGGACGAATTCCACACCTGCCGCGTGGAAGGCTCCTGGCCACTGCTTGACAACCACTACTTGTTTGCCCAGGCCACCAATTCCCCAGTGGCCAAAGGATCAAATGCCACAGCCACTAGCAAGGTGACATGGTGGCCATTGGTGCTCTGAAAAGTGTGGGCTGGGAGAAGAGGGCAACTGAGGGGTAGAGGTGATGACAAGTCTAGGGGGCTGGAGGGAACTGTATAAGGGAGTTTGGGGCTCAGTCCTAAAGTTTTGAAAAATAATTCAAGTAGCTGAATTTGGAATAAGATTTGGGAGACCCAATGGTGGAGACAGGGCCACTTCTTCTGGTGCTTTTCTTCCAGCCCAGCATCTCCCTCTTGCTTGGGGAGAGGGATTTTCCAGCCATCCTGCCAGAGCTGACCATGGGGTAAGAGGACAAGGGGCTTCCTCTGGGCAGAACTTCATTTCCCAGAAAGCCTAGGCTGGGGTCCAGGAAGGGGGCTGAAGTGTAGTCTAGCAAAAGGTTCTGGGCCAGGCATGATGCAGAAGGAAGAGGGGCTGAAACAAACTGAAGAGACAGAGATTGGGGTCTCAAGAGCAAGCAGTCTTCCCTTTGCTCAGAGGAGTAGCGGAGGGAAGCCCCCACTGCTGTGCAGCCAAACGTTCCTCCTCCTGACTCTGGGGAATGTGTGCTGTGAGTCTCCTCATGCTGCTGACCTTCCTCTCTTTCCAGATCACCATCATATTCAAGAACATGAAGGAGTGCATTGACCAGAAGGTCTACCAAGCTGAGGCAGACAACCTCCCAGCAGCTTTTGCAGATGGTACAGTGAATGGGGGTGAGCAGCTGGGTGGGGACAGCCTGAGCATCCTGGAGCGTGTTCCTGGGCAGCATGTGGAGATCCAGGCAGCCTACATTGGCACCACTATTGCGGTGCGCCAGGCGGGGAATCAGCTGTCTTTCTCCATCCGAGTGGCTGAGGAGGTGGCTCGCTCCTTCACTGAGGAGCAGGACCTCCAGCTGTGTGTGGCTGGCTGCCCGCCCAGTCAGCGCATCTCCCGGCACAAAGGCTGCTGCAGTGACAGCACCATCACTCCCGAGAAGGCCTATTGGTTATGCAAAGAGAAGCTGCCAGTGGAGGACGTCTATTTCCACTCCTGCGTTTTTGATGTGGTAGCCTCGGGGGACAGCAACTTCACCCTCGCGGCCCATGGCGCCTTGGAGGATGCCAGAGTCTTCCATCCCGATGCCAAGAAGCTTCACCTCTTCCAGCATGATGCTGCATGCCAGGCCACTGGCTGCTTTCTCTGCCTCATCCTGACAGTCATTTTGACTTTTCCCTGGGAGATCTGAACTCTCCCAGAACTAGCAGCACTGCCTCTGTTGGGAAACAGCGTCTTCCTCCTGAGGTGCCAGATGTGAAAACACCTGACTGGCCTGGGATGGTTTGTATGTCTTCAAGAGGAAGACATACTCTTGAAGTATGTCTCTTCCATGGACAGAGCCCTGAACCTGCAATTCAGAGCGGTCCTTCTGGATCATTTTTGAGGCAGCTGAGACTGCTGGGATGCTGAAGACTGGGAAAGGATCAGTGTATTTTTTTAGAAGGAATTGTTTAATATATTAAGTGAGAGATTTTGAAGAGAAGGACTTGGTCCACCCTGTGCTGTTTATTGCAGATGTTTTTCTCTGGAGGGGGTGAGAGGAAGCCTCTAGACTAGAGATAGACTTTATTCTTTCCCCGAGGGATAGCTAAAGGAAGTTTGGAAAAGAAGCCTTAAAAAGCACCTGAAAAACTCCTGGAGAATGCTTTCTTCAGCCACAAGAATGCCCCAAGGGCAGTTCCTTCTTGGGTGGTTTCTTTAAACAAGAAAAAATGCATTTCTTTCTTTGGGGAACAAAATTCAACTTGAGCCTTTACCTGCATGTGAAAATGAAATCAGGGAGATACAAAGTGCCCTTTGCCAGCCTCTGGCCAACCACCAATCTGGCCTGCACCACTTGGTCTCTTTGAGCAGCTTGCTTGGAGAGCTGGGTTAATCTGCTGCCAGCACTTAACATCTATTTTTGCAGCATCCCCCTGTTCCAGTCCCCGCCAGTCCCTGTCATTTATTTCTCCTGCAGCTTTGCTGTTTTGCAACAGGTGAAGCTCAAAATAACAGAGCTGGCCTTCCCCCAGCATTACAAAGACCAAGTCTGTTGTACAGGAGAGATGGGGGAGAATCATATTGATACTCCCATCCCAGTTCCTGTCTGGGAACAGATTGGGGTACCCCCTTGTGGTGGCTTAGCTGCATCCCCTGCCTGTCTGGGAAGGCCCCTTGCTGGAGGGAATTGGCTCCTGGGGATTCAGTAGAAGCTGGTGAAAGAAAAGGGCAAGGAACTCCCAGACCCCCCTGAAGAGCATGCAAGACCCCCATCGCCCCACCCAGCTCCTGGGAAGAGTTTTCTTCAGAAGGAGCAGCTGTGCCTCCTGCTGCCACTTGACGTCGCCCAAAGCTAAAATTTGCTACTGGAAATTTGCTCAACCTGGTCCCAGTTTCCTCTCTGCTTTGGATTCAGGTTGTTTGGAAGAAGGCCTTTTGTTCAGTTCGCAATATTTTGGGATATGTATGGATGCCAGCACACCCAGGGGGTGACCTTGAGTTCTGGGTCAGTTGTGAGAACACAACAGCAAGCTTGCCTACTGCATTTTAATTCACTGATTGATGGTTGCAGTTATGCTACCTGGTCTGTTCTGATCAGGTCAGGATGAAGATACTCTTGTCATAACTAGTATGAGGTTCTGGGCACTTCCAGCCTTGTCAAGACTCTGGGACAAGATCACCCAGATGTTGTTTGCCCCATCATGCCATGCGTTGACCCCACCAGCTAGGGAAAAATGCCGCTAACCTCCCTAAGGTGCCTTCTCTCCAAACAAGATAATCCTGGGCATAGTTCTAGCTTTAGATCATCTTGGAACATGTGTGGCATCCGGAATTGGCCAAATGTGGCCTTTGTTGCATTGATTGCCCTATACTGTAAATCTTTCTCTGGTGATCACAAGAGAAGGGCAGTTGGTGAAGGGCTACTCAGAGCTACTAGCAGGAGGCAACACAGCCAGCTTCTTTTGGGCTCAAAAACCAAGCAGAAGCCCCCTGGTGTAGCCCCACACATTCAGGGGAAGGGGAAGATTCTGGGCCTACTGTTTGGATCTTAGTCTCTCAAGGGCAAGGGGAAAAACAGCCTCACCTGACCCCCAGCCTGCCCTGGTGATCCTGTCTGTCTTTCACAACAGAAAAGCCTCAGTAAAGTGTCTGTTTCAAGGCTGCCTCCTCTCTTTGGAGGGGAAACCTTCCCCCACCCAGTGTAACTGTGGTTACACAAACAGTCACAGAGCAGCAGGCGATGCATCTGTTAAAGAAACAAGGAGATGTTCAGTTGCTTTGGGAGATGGAGAAATGATGCTCTCAAGGCAACATTTCTAGCAGCCAAGGAAGGCCACTTAGCTCTCAGGGCTGCAAACCAGGCAGCGAGCAAGGACCTTTTCTGCAGCTGTCACCCATTTTCCCTAGCCTGATGGGAATTCCCTTCAGCTTGATCACTTTGCGGCTGAGAGCTATAGTAGCCATGTGCTTGGTTGGGCCCCAGACTACAAGTCTACCAAATAAGCAGGTGTGTTTTTTCTTCTGCAAACAGGCGATGTTTTATCTCTTGACTTTTGCAAATCAGCATCTGCTGTAGCCACCCACAGTGATTAAAGGTCTATTTAAAATGTGTTTCACCTGCAGACACCCCCCACAAGAGCCAAATAAAAATAAGAGAGTCAGTGGCAAATGTGTTTATTTTTAAAAAGAATAGTTTGAATTAACTTAACAATGGTTATGTATATATGTGTACGTATTGCAGCCATTATCCCATCCAAGGGCAGTGAGGCTACAGTGTGCAGGAGTGTTACCTAGCTTGGGTTCCAAGGGTCTTAGGGAAGGCTATATCTTGTACCTTCTCACCTGGGAGCCTGAACAGACAGGATCTCCAGTCCTGCCAGAGGTAATTTCAGCCTCTTGTGTCTGTGAATCAAAACTAGCTCTGACAAGGAGGAGAAGGTCATGATTTGGGGCAGGTGTGTGGGAAAATGTTGGCCTGTGCTATCTAACTTCCCCATTATATGATGACTAAAGGATTTTGCTATCCAGCCGTTTGACAGATTCACAAACCATCTTCCTCTTTTGAAAAATAATTTGAAAGGTTTTTCCAAACAGCAGCATTGATAGGACCATGCCAAAGGCTCTTGGTCTCCCCAGCTCCTGGCCCTGCCATGAGCAAAGGTATGAGAGGATGCAGAGAAATTATGTAGGATGGCACCCTTGTCATTGGGGTCTGCCAAGTCTCTGTGTGGTGTCTCCTCTGTGCAGGCAGGCAGGCATGGCTGTCAGCAAGAAAAATGGTGTAATTCCTTGGCAGCCACCTATGGTCTCTGCCCCTGTTCAGTGGTGCACAGAGACCCCTGGCCCGCCCAGATTTTCCTTGCCCTGGGCTCAGCCACTTCTTTCATTGGCCCCTACAGGGCCCCTACTCACCAGAGATGAGTCAAGGCACCTCGTGGGTCAGGCAGTACTTTTCTTGCCTTCATGTCTTCGCCACCAGCAGGAAAGGATGACACATTTTGCTCATTAAGGTGGTGACATTTGCAAAGAAGGTCTGCCTTCTTGTCCACTCTGCACCCCCATTTCCTTTCCAGCTCTACATTATGTAAAATTTGCCTTTTTCACCAGAAACTAGATGGAGCTTTGGCTTTTCTGCTTTTTTGGGGGTGGGGGTGGGGAGCTGAATCCCTCCCCCATTCCTCTGTTTCCCTTAAATGCTGCAAGTCAGGAATTGGGCATGAAGTGCCCTCTCAGAGAAACAAACCCAATCAAATAGATTTGAGTTTCTTTGATTCAGATCAGGCAACAGACAAACATGGTGTTTCTTTGGCATGGTAGCAAACTTCTTTGACAAGTGCAAGGAAGACAGAAAAATATATCTGGAGGATTATCAGGCTGTCCTTCTCTCTTCCCTCCCCCATCCCTTTTGCATTTTATATTTCTAAAAAAAGCAGAGCCACATTAAAGAGATTCTGAAAACACAATTGTCAGAACAAGTAAAACAGCAAATGGGCAGAAAAGCAAAGCCTCACGTTATTTTCTTCACAGCATCTTGGAGGCACCTTTCTTCAGAGAGCCAGTCTGATTGCTAGGAGGAATCTCCCTGTGACTGGCATAGGGAGGAGATACCAGTGGGGTTCCTGAGGTAGCTGGTGCTTTTTCCCATAAAGCAGGTCAATTGCTCGTTTCCAAGGAAATTGTGTCCATTCCTGGGCAGCAGGATCAGCCATGTTTAAATTGGAGAATTAGTGAATTCCAGGTCTGGGCCAGTTAATGCTTCCTGAGACTCTGAAAAGTGCCCCTCCTTGCTGGGTATGGATGAGGCCAAGGAGGTGTAGGGGAACTCATAGGAAATGTCTCTAAGTGGCTTCATTAATGAGATATCAAGAACAGTCTTGGTCTGGTGCAAAGAACAAGAAGCTAGAAGATACGTGTGGAAGTTTCCCTTCTTTCTAGTTGTGATAAAAGGTCAGATGATAAAAAAAGGAAATGAATCAAATTTCCTCATCCAGATTCCAGCCTGATAGCAGATCTCCTGGAGCATCTGGTTAAAAGAAAGAACACGGGGTCACCCTCAGGTTGCTGGGACTTTAGCACATGGCCAGAGAACTCAGGGGGCTGATAGATCCCTTGCAGGGGATCATGCAGCTTAGACCACACAACAATGACCCCCACCTCCCTCCACCCCCTATGGAGTAGGTTATACTGAGAGGCTGAGATCCATAGGTGTTTGGCCTGCTCCATGCCTGGCACAGCCCTGCCTCCTTCAAGTGGCTTCAGCGTAAAGGTGGGACTCGCTCTCCAGAACAGCATAGATGGTTTGAGATTTTGGGGGATCAGGTGGCTGCAGAGAAAAACAGAAGTCCCCTGAAGACAGCCATCACAGCCTTGCAAAACATCCTTTTTTGGATAGGAGCCTCTGTGCATGTCCATGAAGCTTTAAACAAGGTCATTGTAGGTTAGTTCCAAAGTAGAGTGGGGCCAGGGCAGAGGTGTTTTTTTCCTTCTCCTTTGGCCTTCCCTGTTGGCAACCGAAGAGCCACCTGGAAGAAAACAGGGCTCAGCAGGTTGTGGTAGTGCTGGATTAGGAAGGACAGCATGGGAGCTCCCTGGAGATGGCTGCATCAGGCACATGATTTATTCCTCTGCTGTTGCTAATGGATCCCTCCCATTAGGACCCTCTACTGAGGAGGCTGAGCCCCTCTCCTGGTCAAGCTTGCTTCAGCCCTTCAGTCTTCCCTTATTCTGGAAAATCCCTGGCAGTGGGACATCTCCAAAGCTGGGCAGAAAGAGGAAGGAAAGCAGATGACTGTTAACTCTTTCTCTGCAAACCTCTTTCTCAAAGTTTTCAGTTGGCTGCTGCCATGCAACCATGTTTGTTTTAGAACAGCTGGCCTTCCTGATGAAATAGCTCCCTTCCTGCAGGCAGGGAAGATGTGGCTGTTTCATAAAGCCTTGGCGGGGGGGCAGAAGTCATAATTCGGACTTGCCCCTGCATTAGGGCCTTTTTCTGTTTTTTAATGCAGGGCCTTATTTCTTGTATCCATATTTTTTCCAGCCACTGAAGAAGGGGAGAATAAATCACACCTTTTGATTATATTACTATCATGTTATTCAGTGTATGATTTCCCTTTAGTAGATGCAGAAAGGAGACCAGTTCAGAAGGCTTGAGTTCTAAAGGCTCAAAACTGATGTTTTCCTCGTCTGACAAAGAATCTCACCTGGCCACAGCTGCTCTCTGGGGACCTGGATTTCTTTGTCAGCTTGGAATATTTGGACTCGCAAGGCTGCTCCCTCTTAGATGGGCCTGCAGAATGCAAGAAGTTTACTGTATTTGGTCTTTCCCTTCATCTAGGGCCACAATCTTTTCTGCACCAGGAAGCCTTCAAACTAATTTAATCTCTCTTCTTTCTGATAGCATGCATTCATAGTACTGCATCTAGTTTTCCAGTCAGCTGTTAAATGTTTTATAAGTTGCTTTGGGAAAGTTTTGCTTTGAAAACAAAAGGTTTAATTTTGATATATTTGCAACAAACATTTTGAAATAAAGCAGTCACAGATGCTGGCAATGCTGCCCTGGAATATCCAGGATTAATAGAACAAATATTCAAAGAGAAAACTTTGGAAATGAGTTAGCCCATAACTCATAGCTGCTGGGGGATGAGAATTGCAGTTCAACCACTCTTGGGAAGCAAGTGGACCCAGCAAAGATTTTCTTTGCCCCCCACCAGTAGCTCCTATCTCTGCTGGAGGTCCTTTTCTCTACTTTGTTGAGACCCAAAAGGATACCCTTAATGACCAGAATGGTGGCTAATGACCAAAGCAGAAGTCCAGATTCCTTTGGCCCTGAGAGTTGGTCAGAAGCTTTCCCCACACCACTTGCCAAGACTGCTTGCCTCCTAGGGGGCAGAGAGGACCAGGCTCATCTGCACAGCCACAGCAGGAAGCCACATCGAGTGAGGCCTTCTGCTCCTTGGCAGCGTTGCTGATCAGGCAGGTGAAGGGCGAGATGAAGAAGTTGAAACTCCATAACATCTGAAGAGCTGTACAATTGCCAGAAACCTGGCACCAATCAGAGCCCTCTTCTTCCAAGGCCTCAGGGGACTCCCCTTTGGTCCATGAGATCTTGAATGCCCCATTCTCAGCATCCTGGCAGGACAGGATTGCATGACATCTCTCTGGTAAATTTGACAAGATGCTTCAGTTCACCTGAAGGCTCAGGAGTGGTTCTGTCAGGAGAAAGCAAAGCACTGCTATTTCCTAGCTGGGCTTCACTCCAGCAGGATAGGTAGGGCAACAGATCTTTCAATTATTATTCTATTTTCAAGATCCTATTTTTTGTTTTTCTTTCTGTTATCTCTTTGGGGGCCATTTTAGTAAGAGAATTTTAACTTTCATGTGGAAACAAGTTTCTGACTCTGTCGATCTGGTTGGGATATTTGACCTACTGCTCCAAGGAAGTGGGGAGAAGCCATCCCAAGGCCATCCAGCAGAAAACAGGAAGTGGCTGCCAGTCTCTGATGTAAACATGCCATGCCCTCTCCTCCCTTGGCCAATGTGCAGGGCTTACCATGTAAAGGGAGAGTAAAGAGATACTCTATAATACCTCCTCCATGGAACTTGATATGTGCCCTGTATATGCTCTCATCCTCTCTTTCCAGATCCTCAGGCAGGTCATGTTGATCACTTCCATACATGGCCCAAGCCTGTGCTCTGAATTAACCCAGTTGGACTTCTTTTTTTCCACTAGGAGCATCCTTTGCCAACTTGCGGCTGGAAATCCCTCTCAGCGAAAAATACTGCTTGGTTTGAAGGGATGCTGGTAGAAAGCAGGACTGAACCCCTTAGGGTCATAGCTAGCTAGTATTCAGGATTCCTTCCTCTTGGAACAGATAAGATGCCTTTCAAACAGAAACAAATACTGCAGAACTTTATGTCTATCTGTTGGGGAGGTGGTATCGGGCAAAGAGGTACAATGATAAAAGTTCCTTTTTTGAAGAGAGAGAAAAACTTTTTTGTACCCCTGAGAAAGGAAGGAAGGAAGGAAGAAGGGAAGGAAGGAGCCCCTCTTCCCCTTTAAACCAATCCACCTCCAAGGACAACCCAGTGTTTATCCTCCCTTCCCACCCACCATCCAAACCCAACTTTTCCTTGACCCTCAGACACCTCCGAGCTGTGGAGATGCCTGATGCTTTTCCTCCTGTAGGGAGGAAGACATGTAGTTTTGGCCATGCCCTTCCCCCACTACTGATCTCTGAGCACCCCAAAGAGCCTCACCAGGTAGCAAAGAGGCGACAGTCCCCACCCAGAGCAGGGCGCGGCAGCTCCAGACCAGAGAGCCACTGCCTGCCACCTTTCTCCTGCAGTGCAGGGCAGCTCCCTTTAATGCCATCTGGCCAGGCCCGCTGGGAGGGCTCTGAGGGCAAAACACCTCTTTCTCTGGCTCATGGTTCTGCTCTTCACCCAACATCCTCTTTCTCCACAGACAGGGAGAAGGAGGAGATTAAAACACAGGGTCCACCAGCCCTCCCCATTGAGGACAGGGAAAAATTTTGCTTACTCAGAGATCTGATGGCTTTTGCTCTAGTTGCCGTTTGTTTAGCCAAGGATTCCTTGAATTTTGCTGGCTGATAATTTGCCTTCACTGGAAGTAAATCCTGGAGGATCTGCCTGCCCCAGGAGCTTTCTTGCAAAGGCAGCTTTCAAGAGATCCAATGCTGCCATCTAACGAACAAAGGAAATAAGAAAAGGCTGAAGACTTTTTTCTAACAATAAAAGTAAAGATTTGTTTAAAGGGCTACCTGCAGCTCAGGGTTCAAGTGACAGCTTTTCTGCCTCACAACTCTGGACAGGCGCATGGGTTCTCTTCCAGCATGTGCATTTGGTACTGGAAATACATACATACACAGACACACGTCCATCACACCAGGACTTTATAGTCTTTCCAGATTCTGTCTCATTGTTCCTCTGCTCTCCTGAATTGCCAGCCTGCAGCTCATCTTCATCTGCCTCTTTCCAGAAGCCACAGGGGAATCTTATTCTGAGCCCTAAATGGCATTTTCTGCAAAGGGGCTTTCCAAGCTAACAGAACACAAACCAGCAGAGTGACCTGAGGGTGTCATGAATGCTTACCCTTCCTCCTTAGCTTCCTCTGGATCCACCCAGTTGCTTTTAAGGCCAATGATATAGCTAGGGAGCCTCCCACAATCCAGATCAGAGTATCCCCCCTGAGTCCCAACAGGAAATGGCAATTGCCCCTTCCTAGACCTCTGGGTGGACACTCTCTGTCCCAGAAGTGGTTCTGCAAGGGCTTTTCTTCCTCCCTCTGTCTCTAGCTCCCGTTCTCTGGCACTATTTAATTTCAGCTCTTTCATGCTTCAGGACCCACCTGCTTAATTAAAAGAAGTCTCTGTCTCTGCATGACTGAAATCCTGGGGGAGTGAAGGGATAATTAAAAAAGGATGAAAAATGTGTCCTCTAACAGTCCTAAATAAAGAAGAGGTCACAGTTAAGTCAGACTCACCCAACAAAAATTTAATTCATTTGATAGAAATTTGGGTAAGAACCCAGCAAGACCTAAGATATAGATATTTTCCTAAAACCCTCATTTTCACACACACCCAAAAAGAGAAAACTTTTAACCATTCCCCAAACACCCTGGATTTTAGAAGTGCTTTCTTTCATTTTCAGCCAAAATCTCATCTAAAAACAAAGCAGCTCATTCCACAATCCTCTGTTGTACAGTAGATTTAAAGCCTTAACTTTGGGGATCTTCTGCAATGCAGGAGACTATTGCATGCAAAATCCCCATTTCTTTTCGGGTTGTGAGGTGCTGTTGTCTTACATATTTGAGCTTCCCATACGTGCTTTCAGAATACCACAGACTATCCTTGGGTCCTCTTCCAAAAAACAAGGAGAAGAGACACTGAAGGCATCACAGGTATCTTCTTGGGATCATTTCTTTAGATTATTCCATTTTTAAACTACAAGGACAACAAGGACAAACATGGTTACAAAAAGTAACAGTTGCAATTACTACCACAACATTTCACTTCCTTTAAACTCTATCATGAAACTATGTAGCAAAAACTAGGTAAACAAAGCTGAAAACTAAGATAAACAATTTTTTATTGTTCAATATGATAATATTGTAAGTACTGTGATTTCACTCCATTTTAAAACAATGAGCTGATCCTATGCCGAGAGAATCATAGAATTCAGTCTTGCCCCTCCATCCTCACAAAGTCACTTGGAAGGCTGAGAGCTGACATAGTTCATTGAACCAAGCTTTAAAATGTGGTTTGTTTGTCTCTTTCCAAGAATACAACAACAAATTTTGCTGCAAAGTTTGAGCTTAGACACCATTAAACTGTAGAGTTAAGCCAATGCCCAGAGCTGGACTACTGTCCAGAACAAGAGACAAACTCTCACTTGTGAGTTTTATGTACCACATCTCCATGGCTGCAGAACTGTTTTGCCAATCCAGGTTTCAATGGTAAAGAAACACAGGCACCATTCCAGAGTTAGACACCAAAACTTGCTCAGAATTTGGCATCCTTGACTTTAGCTAATAAAGATGTTGCTTTAATGTGGATTCAAAATTAAACTGTGGTCATCTCTGGATGCTGAGGAAAAGAGAATGTTAATTTGATAATCTTCTTTGCAACAAGGCGGGAGGAGAGGCATTTAATGGCATTAGATTTTCAGGCAAGCTCTTAATGTGAGCTGTCCTGTGATTTAATTAAACTGCTAACCTCCAGTGCTGTGTTTCACGCTCCAAAAATATGTGACATTGAGGTTTGTGAGAAAAAGGTTATTCTTTTTTGTTTTAAATAATTGTTCTGATTTAAACAATTGCTATGCTCAACAAATAAGGTGACCATTTGTTCATAATAGGAAAATATAAAAAGTTAAGAGGAAAATAATTTGTATCAGAGACCTGCAGGGTCGGATGACAGGGACCTCTAAAACGCAGTTACAGACTTTCTCTGAGCTGGAAATGCATCAGAAAATCTTCCCTGATGCTCCATTTTAAGACATATTTCCAAATATTTCCCAGGACCTTCCCCCTTGAAGGCATATGGATTGCATGTGCCCTAACATGGCAAGATTGCCCAGGGCACACCTGGCATTATTTTAGCCAGACTTATAGCCCAGGCTGAGCTCCAGAAGGAGAGGTGGACTGATTATGCAAGGGTGAGAGGAAGCATCAACTATTATCCCCTAAACTGCATCACCACAAGGACCCCAAAATGATTTGCTTCATTCCCAACCGTCTTCTTCTCTGCTTTGGGCAGATTCTTTACGCCTTCTTGTCCTTTCCATCCCTATTAGTGTTTCTTTTAAACATACACATCTTTCTCTCACAAAATAATTGCAGGGACTCTGCTCTTCCTCCATGGCCCTTCCAAGAAAAAAGTACAGTAGTGTGAAATAATCAAAGCCATTAGATGCAGGAGAGAGAAAACTGTCCTGGCTTGCTGAGCATAGCACTTCTAATAAAATGATGTGGTGCATGTTGATGGCTGGCATCCTTTTGGCACAAAGTGGAAGATGAAAGATTACAGATGTGCCCCCAAAATGGAGCAAAGGCAGCTGCTGGCTGCAGCTGGAACATGGCTGCACATGGGGCTGGCAATATTATTCACTATATCTTAATAACCACAGTAATTGGCCACTTGCTTAGTATTTAAGTGAAGTTAAATTTGTGAGTCCTCATTTACAATCATGTGAAAAAGAAAGTACACCCTCTTTGAATTCTATGGTTTTATGTATCAGGACATAGTAAAAATAATCTGGCCTCCCCCCAGCCAAGGCACACATGTCTTGACCCAGCCTGGAGAAACACAGCTATCAACTGCTGCCCTGCAGATGAGTTGGCTTCAGGATGCTCTGCTTGGTTGATATTTCGAACTGTCTTGTGATTTAACTTGGAAGATGTATCGTGATGTGAAAAAGAAAGTGCACCCTTGATGGTTTTGCATAGCAAGACATAGTAAAAATCATCTGGTCCTTACCAGTTCTTAAAAGTAGATCAATACAACCTCAGATGAACAACACATGACATATTACACCATGTCATCATTTCTTTTACAAGATCTGGACTTTGACTGGACCATTGCAACCCCTTGATGCTTTTCTTTTTCAGCTATTCTGTTGTAAATTTGCTGGTGTGCTTGGGATCATTGTCCTGTTGCATGACCCAATGTCAGCCAAGTTTTAGTTGTCGGAGAGATGGCCTCAAATTTGATGCTAGAATACTTTGGTATACAGAGGAGTTCACAGTCAACTCAAAGACTGCAAGGTGCCCAGGTCCTGTGGCTGTAAAACAAGCCCAAATCATCACCCCTCCACCACCGTGCTTGATGTTTGGTGTAAGATGTTTGTGCTGATATGCTGTGTTTAGTTTTTGCCAAATGTGGCATTGTACATTATGGCCAAACATCTCCACTTTGGTCTAATCTGTCCAAAGGTCAGTATTCTTGTGATTTGTTCAGATGCAACTTTGCAAACCTAAGTCTTTCAGAAGTCTTGTGATTTGTTCAGATGCAGCCATGTTCTTTTTAGAGAGAAGAGGCTTTCTCCTGGCAACCCTTCCAAACAAACCATATTTGTTCAACTTTTTTCTAATTGTACTGTCATGAACTTTAACATTTAACTGAGGCCTCTATAGAATCTGAGATAGAACTCTTGGATTTCTTGCAATTTCTCTGAGCCTTTCATGGTTTGACCTTGGAATGAATTTCCTGGGATGTCCATTCCTAGGAAGATTGGCAACTGTCTTGAATCTTTTCCACTTGTGAATAATCTTCCTCATGATAGAATGATGGACTTTAAATTGTTTGGAAATGGCCTAATAACCCTTACCAGATTGATGGGCAGAAAGCCATTGCTTCTCTAAGATCATTGCTGATGTCAATGCTGGAGACTAGCAAACTCCTGAAACTTTGGCTTTTATATAGTTAGACTTGTTGATGATCAATTTCACAGGCACTTGATTAGCAGCACCTGGCTGCTACTTAGCCTCTTCATATCTGTGGAAGTTGTATGAGTGTACTTAAGTTTTTCACACATGGCTTCTCCATTTTGGCTTTCTTTTTGTGAAATAAATGATATGGCGTAATACATCATGTGTTGTTGTTCATCTGAGGTTATATTGACCTACTTTTAAGAACTGTTAAGGACCAGATGATTTTTACTATGTCCTGCTATGTAAAACCATAGAACCCAGAGGGTGTACTTTCTTTTTCACATCACTGTACATCTTCCAAGTTAAATCACAAGACAGTTTGAAATATCAACCAAGCTGAGCATCCTAAAGTCAACTCACCTGCAGGGCAGCAGTTGATGGCTGTGTTTGTCCAGCCTGGGCCAAGGCATGCGTACCTTGGCTGTGGAGAGGCCAGGGTGGGCACCAGGAGCTGCCATGCCTCAGGATTTAACATTTGGTAAAGACTGCTTATAGGAAGCCCAGCACCAACTGAGGCCCTGCTTCGCACAGGCTCCCAGTTGTATCTTTAGTGCTTTATTAGAAAGGAAATCAAATTATACTTTATCACTGCTGCCACCAGTGTGAAGAGAGATTAGACTCTACCCTACCTGCAGTGGCTACAATATTGCTGATTATCAGTCTTGTAAAGATAAAAATTACAGTGGTATGCCTGTCAGTGGGCTTCTCTTGCTTCTCCCACTCTCACGACAAGGCAAAATGGCAAATGGGCAACTCAGTTTCCTCTATCTCAGGCCTTTGGGCTTTCCATTCTCATCAGCCCCAGCCAGCAAGTCTTGGACACTCAAAACTTTACACCACATAGCCTGTATCAAAATAAAGGACACTTCCCACTTTTTTAAAACATTTATCTTTATACATATAAAAATTAAATATATATATATATATAATATATTGTGTTTAAGACTAAAAATATAGTACATAATATTTTTTTAAGAATGAGAAAAGGAAACCAATTTTTTTAAAAAATGAGGTGAGGGAAGGAAATGATGGAATGGTCATGAATGTATGTCTCCAGGGAGAGAAATCAAAACATGCCAGAGGTGCCATCCCCCCCCCACATTATCTCCCTAATGGTACCCAAAGATCTGGAGAAACTTATGAGAAGGCAAATAGCCATGTGCTCTGATCGCAAAGCACATTTCAGGGTTGGAATTAGTTTTTGCTCAAATTCCGGATGTTAATTTTGGAGGGGGGGAGGGGGGGACAACAGTTTGGTGGTGTCTTCTTTTTGACTAGAGGCTGAGACTGCCTGTGGTCACATAACAGTAGTTGAAGATCCAGCAGATGCTGGATATAACACAGCAAGCTTGGCTAACATCTACCTGGGTTTGCTTTTTTGCATATAAGCAAGTTGTATGAACCCAAAGTGACTCAGGAAATGGGCTCTATGAGTGTGCATGTTGTGCAAATGCAACCACAGGGTTAAGTCTTAGTGGGCTAAAAGTAGCCCTGAGCTGTGGCTTTTGGTGCAGGGCAGTGTTACTCTTCAGCTCACCTTGTTTCTTCACTTCATATTTGCAGAATGAGGGTTGTGAGCAGAGGGCAGGTTCTGTAGGAGCTCCATTCCTAGCACCATTGGTGAAAAAAGGTAGGTGGGCCCTGTGGGGCAGATGGATTAAATGCCCAGTTTGGCATTCAGCCACTTCCCTGAAATTTGCAAAGGGAGATAGATCTGGGGCTCTCTTGCCTCTCCAAAAGAGAAGGCAGAAATGCAACATCATCTCAGTAGCTTTGCCTGGTTTTGCACCCTGAACACCAAACTCACCCTCTCGATTCCCCAAGAGGAGCCAAACTGAAGGTGCCTCTGAAGGAAGATAGCTGGCAGTTTCAGAAGATTGCACTGAAACCACCCCTTGGAAAGTGCCCTTCAGTCAAATGAAAGCCTCCTCAGGATTTCCTAGCTCCAGCCCAGTTGGGGAGGCAGGGCAAAGATAAACTGGGACTCCAAATAGCACTAACATCCAATTGCAGGAAGAGACAACACTTCCCAGAACAAATCAGAAGAGGGAGCTGTCTCTATGCACTTCTTCAAATACTAGTTCCCAGGCATGTGCAGAGGGCAGCCCCAAAGAGTACCGGAAATGCAACATGCAAAAGACATGGGTACCATTACGTTAGGGACAGGGGATGATACATCTTGCACGGCCCGCTGGACACCTGAGGTATGAACCGTGCCAAGAGAACCAGGCAGTTGGGGTTGGTGGGAGGATCTGGTGCATCCCAGAAGCCAAGTCCTGCCTTTCTCTCCCAGTTGATGGGCTGGAGCGCCTGAGTTTCCTGTCAGCAAACCACCCCCAATTTTGTTCTGCCTTCTTAGTGGGGGCCCCAGAGCAAGTGCTTTAAGGCACAGAAGACCGAAATGCTCACAATCACTCCCAAGCAAGGAGGATGAGACAATTGAGGGGGTGGTGGGTGGGGAATATCTACAGACACACAACAAATCTCAAATGTTTTCATCAATTCTCTTCAACAGGCAAACAGCTGGGAGTCCAAGGCAGGAAGAATCCTCCGATCAAGCCATAAACTTGGGCTGACCGTCGTGCTGGAGAATGGGCAAATTTCATTTCCAGAAACAGATCAGAGGGTCCTGTAAGGTCTTGCCCCTTGGAGTGTGGCCATGGGGGTTGTAGGATGCACAGAACTGACCTTCCAAAGGCGGTCTTCAGCATGGTCACACTCCTCCTCCAACTGAAACCAGACTGCGCTGAGAGAGGAGAGCTAAGCAGCCAGAGAGGAGTGGGGCTCAAGCAAGCCGCCAGCACATGGGAGGCACAAAAGAATCATCCTCCAGGACAGCTACCATGGCCCCAAAGTCTGGGGGGCAGGAGCCAGAGTGCCATGTCCTACAGAGCTTTAGTTTCCATTGCCTGCTCCAGAAGAAGCAATCATGGTCTGATAGGCAGGTTTACTTGGGGCTGAAAGGCCTTCTGTGGGTGACTGGGATGTACCTGAGAGCAACTTCTAGGCCCCCTCTTTCTTTCCCTGTCCTGCCCTCCCAAAACTGCCCTATCCAGGATCCACATGGGGTGTAGGCTTCATGAAAGGGGGAGGGGAGAGGAATCATCCCTAAGGAGTCCATTTCGTACCAAAATTTGCCCAATGTGCAGTTGTGGCTGAGATACGCAGAATTTTTACTCCATCAGCCTTCTGCAAAAGAAGGTCTGCGAGGTGTATGGATTTCAGCTTCAGTATTTCTAAGGCAGGGAGTTACCCCACGCGCAAACCAGCTCTTAAAGGTCGCTTTAAAGATGCATGTGTTGCACCAGAGACAGTCCTAGGAATCAGGGATAAAACCTGATACCCCCCACTTGGTAGCTACTCCAAGCACTAGGCATCACTGTACCAAACTGGGCTGGCCTCCTGTTAGTACCACTGGTGCCATGATTGGGACACTGCCCACTACTTTTGTCTTGCTCTGCCAACGAATGCCTCATTTTTGGATAAACTGGAATAGGAGAGGCCGGTTGAAGAAAATTGCTGCTCTGTGGCTGCCCCATTCTCTGAGTTTGAACAGTTGCCCACCCCCATGGATCTGTCTTTTACAAAGAAGGGGGACCCTTTTGTAGAGAAACTGCACACTCGCAAATGACCCTCAGACAGTTAAAGCAGCAAGGAAGAAACCGTACAAGCACAGCTGGATCAACTGCTGCTGCTTTGTCCTCAGCCAGCCAGGAGGTGCCACACTTCATTGTCCATAAGTCCAGCCTGGAAAGAGGCCAGGGAGGGGGAAGGGAAAGAGCCCCCTGAATATCAGAGGGCAGTCTTGAGGTACCTGCACCCCACCAGGATGCAACTCCCACTTCAGACGTGAGTCTGCATACGCTGCTGGAAACGCTGCCCGTAGTCTGAGGAGGTGTACGAGAAACGGGTTGCTGTGGTGTACTTCCCCAAGGGGTCATACGTGTCATAGGCTGCCCGGTCCAGAGCAGGTGGTGGAGGCTGGCTGTAGCCCAGGCGGTAGGTGGCATAACCAGCACTTGGGGGGAAGCCTGAGTGCCCCCCATAGTTTTCATAGGACAGCTGGCTGGCCGTGTCAGCAGTGGTGTTGCCTGGCGTGGGTCCTGGGACTGGGTCACCACTGTATTCAGAGGCAGGGCCACGGCTATAGGTGCTGAGCTGGGCGTAGCCGCTAGAGTGGGAGAGGCGCGAAGAGGGCCTCCCGTCATAGCGAGCTGGGCCAGGGGTGCGGTAGTCTGTGTAGAGCACTGTGCGGGAAGATGGCCTGTCTTCATGGGCACGAACATTGTAGTAGCCGTTGGTTGGATCCTGGGGGACGAACAGGGAGAGAAATGCTTTGATTGCTTAGCTTTATAGCTTCAGAATGAAAAATGGAAGTGAAAATTGCCTCTGGAACAAAAACTCTGCCAGGCACTGGGAGGGACCCCAACAAGCATTTTGGTGCTGCTGTTCTTGCCACTGGCTGGAGGGAAGGAGAGGCCTCTGAGATGACCCCTGTAGTCAGGCTCTTCTGCTTAACAGCCACAAGGGCCCCTGGGAGCCCAACAGAAAGGGCCAAACCCTTCCAGGGTCAACTGTCTGTCCCCCACGGCAGAGAGTCCAGCACTGTCATTGCAAGGAGGGGTTGGATCTTTCAAGGCCTTGTCTCCTGGGTCCAGCAGTCTCTCTCTTACCTTCAGCTCATATTCTTCCCGGGTGTCAATCGTATCACAATGCAAATCCTGTTTCAGGTCCACGTCATCCTTGAATGACTGCAATCGGGAGATGGGGGAGAGAAAGATCCTAAATTTCAGTTTGGCCATATTTGCCTATTCTTTGTATCGGTCTGAAGAACAACTTTGTCCCTTTTAAAGTCTTGCCGGTGTCCTACAGAAACCTTGCAGGTACTGGGGTTTTGCCTGGTGCCAGGTGTGGCCTAGTTGTTCTCCAAGGATATTCCTATTGTTCCAGCAGCCTGCCATGCTCACCATTTCACAATTACACTTTATAAATGGGTTTCATAACTATTCCATTGATCTCTCTCTCACACATGTCTTTTTTCCAGCTCTGACCCTTCACACCACATCCCATAGCTGATTCACAATGCTTGACACGTTTGCCAGCCAGGTTGCAAGCCACAAACACCCCCTTCTCCTTCTGGGCCATAATTTCAAAAGGGCTAAAAGAAGAACATTATTTGCCATGACTTCTCATTCCCAAGGGTCTGAATGACCCAGCTGACAGCCAAGTTAATGAAGAAATGGCAGTGGGTAACTATGGGGCAGTCCAGGTTCCCCCTTCACTCCTTTTCCTCACACATTTGGGGCAAAGATGCTAAGTGTGGAGGTCCCTCACCGAGTAAATGGCTTTCATGACCCGCGTTGCAGTGGAGACGCTGGCTGTGTCCTCCTCACGGTCAGTGTGCAGCGTCAGGGGCTCCCGGTTCACCGTTTCCACTTTAATGTCCAACTTACGCAGAGTCACATCTTTTCGGCCTGGGCAGAACAGAAAATTCAGCCTATTTTTGATTCCTGGCAGAACAAGAACCCCAGGGATTTCTCATGTGCAATGGTTCTTATGCCAAGGGACAGAGAGAGCACCTAACTCATTTCCCCAGCCAACCAAGATTTCATTGGGTGTGCCCGGAAAAGAGCTACTTAATAGTCCAGGGAAGCAGCCCAGACCAGCTGGCAAAGGAAGAGCATGGCAGAGGGCAGGTACTGGGAAGCAGGGAGGAAGGTGGTATCCATCTTTCTCGATATTTCCACATGGCATGGCACTAGATTTGAGCTTTGAACCCTGAGCTAATTGACAGAACATGGTTATCCCTGGGCTCATCTCAAAGAGGCATAGAAGCTGAGACCAACCCAAAGACTAAATGGAGCTTCCCCAGCTAGGAGCTGTATGCTGCTAAATAAATACTGGTTGCCTGCCCTGTGGGGTCCAGGCACCTAGCTTGGCCCTTTGTAAACTGTCGCCCCAATTATTCCATGCACAACAGACACTTACTCCCTTTGCGACGTCGGTAGAGGAAACAGCCCAGTGCGATGAAGCAGAAGATGAGTAAAACACCAGCTCCGATGATGGCAACAGCAATTATGCCCACTGGCAACACTTCTACAAAAGTGGAAATGGGAAGCAATGTGAAAACAAGGCCCACTCCATTGATCAATCTTGGTTTTATGCATTGGCTCTTTCCCTTTATGACTGAGTCAAAGGTGAGCCATGCCATCTCCTTACAGAGGCCAAGAGAAGCAAATCGGCATACAGCACCGGCCCCTAGAGAGAAACCAGAGAAAAACCATATCAGCAGCACCTTCAAACCCAGCAGCAGCACCCAAAGGCAGGACAGTACCTGGGCCGGCTTCTTGTGAGGCATGGACAGAGAACCACTGAAATTTGCACATTTAGCCTTTCCTTTCTTGCCTGCTCATGAGTTCTCTGGGGCACAAGGGCAGCCACCCCCTGGCACAGAAAAACAAGCAAGACGCTTTCCCTGGTGCTTCCACTGGCCCCTTTTGACGACCCACCTTTCTCCTCCAACTGAATGATGGCCGTCCGTGGACCGAAGGAATTCCAGGCGGTGCAATTGTAGCGTGTCTGGAAATCCACCTCCATCACATTGTTGATGGTGAGGGTGGAGAGCACCCCATCCCCGGTGTTGCTCCGCTCGACAGTGTAGCGCTCCAAGGTGCCCATCTCCAGGATGTTCTCCTTCCAGCCCCAAGCCTTCCAGGGAGAAGAGGACACAGCTCTTGGCCTCCATCTGATACCCAGCTGTGTTTCCTTCAGGGGGTCCCAAAACCCTAAATATTCCCTGCTCCAAATCAGTATCTCTAATGGTGCCTCCCAGGACTCACGATTCGGTCAGGGAGAGGGGTGCTCCCAATGAAGCATTCCACTTTTCCTCGGTCACCCCGCA
This sequence comes from Acrochordus granulatus, assembly GCA_032468055.1. Classification (NCBI taxonomy): domain Eukaryota; kingdom Metazoa; phylum Chordata; class Lepidosauria; order Squamata; family Acrochordidae; genus Acrochordus; species Acrochordus granulatus. Next base: position 146,257 of record JANHZU010001073.1, read on the forward strand.
CTGCATACTGGACAGAATTGCTGGAGATAATAGGCGGACCTGGGAAAAAGATGGGGGAAGGACAGAAAAGCGGAATCACAGAAGGACCAAGAACCTAGAAGAGGCCAGGTGCTGCCCTAGGAGCTCCAGGACCTGCCTCTGAAGGGAACACCTCTCTCAAGTCGACTGCGCTTCCTGGGCCTGCCTGGCTCATGCCTGTCCTTTTCAGCAGCCTCCTAGACCAGGCCTGTCCTGACTGGGATGTTTTTCAGCTACCCACAGGCCTACCCTGAGAAAGTCCAGAAAGCAAAGACAGGTGATGTTCTGTTTGGCTCCTGCAATGGCCAAGGGCAGCCTTTCCCTCTTTCCTGGCAGCAACCATGGCACATCCCTGGGTGGGCCCAGACAAGCCCTCAGCTTCCACACAGCTGCCACCTGCAGCTTTGCCCAGTTGGTAGATGATGCCCCATTTTGACTCACCATTGACAAAGAGGGCCACTTCACGCTCACCCACCCCGATCCGTGGCACAATGGCCTTGCAGACATACAACCCCGCATCTGCCTGTGTGACAGACTTGAGGTACAGCTGGTTGCTGTTGCTGAGTATCTGGGGTACAAACAGAAGCACATTAGCTCAGTAGGGGGAAAGGGGGTGGGTCCAGCAAGGGGAAGTCCCTGTCTTCCCTCTCTTCCACCCAAGAAAACCCAATCAAGACATGGTCTCAAGCCCCATCTCAAAATGGTTCTAAGAAAAGGTTAACTTCCCTCCACCTGTCCTCTGGGGCACAGAGGAACGCACCATGTTGGATTCCTTTTTGGCCCAGGTGAGGGTCAGGGGAGGGTTCCCAGTCCAGACGCAGGTCAGAGTGACATCTAAGCCAATGTCAGTGGTCATGGGCTTTGGATCCACCACAATGCGAGGAGCAACTGGCAGAGAAGAGCAGGGTAAGATATGCCAAGGGAGTGTCCCTCAAGGGCCCAATAGAGATCCAGGGGGCCAGGACATTGTCAGGAGGGCAGGGACGGGAAGGAGGCATTGGCCATCCACTCACAATGGACATCCACCAGGGTGCTAACATTGGTGCTGCCCACATCGTTGCGCACTTCACAAGAGACCGGCTCTGTAAAGAAGGTGTAATCCACCTGTGTCTCGTATTTGCTCTCCTTGGCATCCTCAATAATCATTCCGCCTTTGGCCCACCTGGCAGGATTGGAGGAAAGACATCCCATCAGGTCACACACTTGAGGAGCCAGAACAGTCCCCTGAAAGAGTAGCTGAGGCTCTGGATGCCTGTCAGCCCCCTGTGCCCACCTGTAGCCTTTGATCTCCGGATTAGCATTGGCCAAGCAGGTGAAGGTGACTCTTTCTCCTTCCTGCACTGTCTGTGGCTGAATGGACAGTGTCACCATTGGAGGGTCTGCCAGGCAGAAGGAATGGTTAAGAGCCACATGACCAATGGCTAACCCTTTTGCTTTGATCTGGGCCTGTGACCACCAACTGTTGGGTAGCAACATCCCAAGATTTCTTGACCCCATCAAATTCCCCCTCTGTATACTACAACTGTTGGCATCCTCTTTGCCAAGCTCCTGGAGAAGTCTACAACTAGACTGACCAGGGTGAATTCCAGAGGC
>JANHZU010001073.1:158661-170914 GCA_032468055.1 Acrochordus granulatus
GGGAGGGGAGGAGGAAGGGAGGATATTCCTGTTTCATCTTGAGAAAAAGACATACTTGGGGGCCAAAGGAAGGAGCCTGGCTTGCTATAGCCCTCCCCAGAGACCCTCCTGCCTGTCCCAGGACAGAGACACCTTCTTGGCTAAACTCCAACCTGCATCACAAAATCCAAAGATCCTCAGCCAGGCATTGCCCAGAGGCGGAAACCCTCTTCAGGCAATGACCTGATTCTCCCAACCTGCTAGGACAAAGTTTCGGTTTCCCACCAATCTCCAAACCACAATCAGCTTCCTTCTCTGTAAATAGAGTCAACTGTGCTATATGAACCAAGGCACTGGCTTCAGACAAGTCCCTCTGTGCCATCCATGCTGCTGCTGCTAACAGCTCCTGAATCCAAGGCTGGACCGGCAGAGGCTCTCCTTGGCTTCTGGGAAGAGATTGGGAGGAGGGAGAAATCTCCCACCAGGCACTTCCTCAGCCCCTACATTGCTAACTTCTCTCTCTGCCCTCCCTAATGTCCTGCAGGGCTAAATTTTCCTCCAGCCTCAAGGAGAACAGACAAACTATTTCTGGACCCATTTACTCTTGCTTCTTGCAAATTTCCCCTGTGTGTATGTGTTGCATACCCCCATTTCGCAGCCACATTTTGTGGGGGAGCAGCCACAACCAGCTCAGCTCCACTTTTGCCCTCTCATAGGTCTGGGTTCAGCTGCTGCCAAATTCCTCTCTCAGAGAGGAAGGAGGCAATCCCTTATCCCCTCCCCACCCCTGCCAGGGACAGCCTCCAGTCCCCAAGTGCAGAAGAGTCTGTGTCCTCTTCCATACAACCACCAGGCCCAAGGGGAGTTCAGTGATCTGCCAGATGGGGGGAGGAATTGCAAGAGACAGCTAATGAACAGGCATTCATCAAACTTCTGCCAACCTCCTCACCCCAATCAATTAAAAGAGAAGGGATGCCACCCTCTGAAGCCCTCTGTAGTGGTGGGGAGAAGAGAAGCGGGGGAGCAAATTTCTGGCCCTGCTGGGTGTGCGGGAGGGAATTGTAATTAGTCTTGGAAAAACATAAGGAAACATTTCAATTAAAATGATGTCAAGAGGAGCTATAAATACAGGCCTGGATTGACACAAGAAAATTGACTTATTTTCCCTTCTCAAAGTTTCCTAAACATTTTCTACCTAATAAATAACATTATCATTATTGGTATTATTATGAGGATTATTAAAAAGCTCCATCCAACCTCAGGTTTCCAATATATAAAGTCCTCTGCAACCCTGAGCAAATTATCCTGTTTTCAATGTACAAAGAGAGGAACAGAACTGTACTCGAAGGAGAGCTGAGAGTGGGGGAGACAGGAAAGAGTCCCTAAAATGAATAGCATTTCTGCCTCACAACAAACAGTTCTATTTGTCTGGGGGAGGGAGAGATTGAGAAGGAAAAAGCCTTGTGCAATTGAGCAGATAAACTTCCAATGGGCAGTAACTGAATCTGGAGCTTGGCTGTGCAACTTGATTAAGCCAGCATCCCAGGATCTGGAACTGGGCTTCTGGGGTGTCTGAGAGAGCAGCAGCTAAAACACCCAAAGAGGCCCAGAATCAGAGAAGTACAAACATCTGAGATCAAGCCAGGGAGATGAGAGGTTAACTGCCTCTCCGCCCTGCCAGAATCTGCAGTCACTCTTTCTTCCTTCCTTCCTTCCTTCCTTCCTTCCTTCTTTTTTGCCAGGGAGATAATTTTTCCAGCCTGTATCTTTTCCCTCCCCTCCTCTCTGGCTTCATCTCTTTTTATAAATCAGAGGCCCAAGGAATCCAATTATCTTGCAAGCCCTTTGGTGTCCAGCTTGCAAAGGCAGCTGAAGCCTCCCCAACCTGGCAAGGCCATGGATTCAGAGGGCTCCTTCCATGCCCACAGCTCTCCCCTCCAACTGTGTCCCAATGAGTTACAGGATCCTCTTTGTTTGGGGGCTCCCAAGGAGTGGAGCAATGCCACCAGCTCAGACTGTTTTCACCTGCCTGACTGATCACCCTGGGGGTAAAGCCCTGGCCTCCCTCCCTTCTCCTCTGGGGCAGTATGATCCTCCTGAAAGGACTCAGCCAGGCAGAAAAACAAAGGGGTATCTGGAAAAGGGAGGGCTCTTTGTGCACAGAGACAGACTCTGCTGATCGGCAAGGGAATGGAGCTGCAATCTCTGTAGTCCTTTGTCCCCTCCTCTGGCATGCCAGCTTTCTTTTGGCAATCCCTAACAGCAGCCTTGCAGGGTAGGCCAGAGCAACATAAAACCAGGACTTCTTCTCCCTGCACCATGAATTTCTAGGAGAGGGACAATGGGAAGATAATCCATTCCCAAAAAGGGATGGCCTGAAGTGACTTGGGCCCTTCTGGGCTGAGCACTGCCTCCTAAGCAAGGATGTTTGGGGCCAAATTTCTTTAAGGGGGTTGCCCATTGTATGCCAGTAGGAACAGAAGCAGCAAAAAGTCCCTTCAAAAGCTGGCAGGAACTGTCCCCAGATCACGCCTGCAAGAGGCTGGCCACCTTCCTCCCCCTCCAGATGTTTCCATCTCTTCCTCCTTGCAGGTAGCCAGGAAACTCCTGGTTTAAAAAGTAGGTCAGCACTGCCAGCTTCCACAGCTCTTTCCCTCTCTACCTCCCCCCCATGCAAAAGACATAAACCAGTTCTCATTCAGACTCCCAGATCTACAGGCTCTCCTTCCTTGGCTCTTCCACAGCAGCTAACAGGGGCTGGTGACCTCGTGGCAGGTGGTCATGCAACCAGGAGAGTTGCCAGAGGACCCGCAGGTGCAGGAGCCCCAGAACTGAAGGAATAAAAGGGAGGAGGGGCCAGAAGAGCTGGGCAGCCTAAGGGAAGCTGCCAAATTCATTGCAGGGTGGCTGGGGGGTGGGTGGGCATTCCCCACGGATGGAATAAACCCTGTCACAGCCATTAACAGGGGCTGCAAAGTTGAGGCAGGTGGAAGGAAGACTCAGCCTTTCTTTTTGGGGCCAGGAAAACCAATGGAGGTAGGCCAAAACAGTGCAGGAAGCATGAGTGAGGGGAAGCTTGGGATGTGTGTGTGAAATAATTCAATGGCATCTGAACCCTTCAGAGCACCAGCCAGTGCCACCCAAAGCCCCTCCAGCATCCAGACCATTTCACGTGGCACAGCACAACTGAGATTGTTTTGCACCTCAAAACAGAGTCAGCAGAACCTTCCTTGCCCTCCAGGAGATGGCAGTATGATTTGAAAGCCCACCAAGGGTGGAGGAAGAGGATGCCCAGCTTTCCCATGAACTGCCTGCCAGGTTGGTTGCTTCACATTATGTGCCGTAATGTCTCCCTTTTGGAGGGAAGCTATTTCACATATTAATTTTCTTCTGGAGGCTTCACTGGATTTTGTAGACACTCAGATTCCTCTGATTTATAGGTTAACAGCTTGGAAACTAACGGGAGGACAATGGAAATGGATATTGCATATTTTTATGGTTGCAGGGAGATTGGCCCTGCAAGGTTGGAAGTGGACAGGCATATTCTCTTGGTTAGGCAGCTCGGCTCTTTCTGCCTCTGAGTAAGCATCTGACTCTCTGAAGACAGAGAAATTTGGAGTATAGGCACAATTCCCCCTTTTTCCTATTGTTATTTATATCCTGTTAAATATGTTGCAAACATATTTAAATGTTCATAGTTAACTGGATAAGAGGACAGGAATGTATCTGTCAGCCTGGCTTCTGTACAAAAGGGTTTCCCCCCTTCATCTCCACTAATTCTAGCCATGGGTGGACTCAATGACCCTCCCTCAAGTGTGGCTCTCTGATCTATAAGCAGGTTTCTCCCGTGGAGACCCTTGAGGCTAGACTGCCCTGCTGTTAGCAGACAGGGAAGAGAAAACACACACTTTAATTCCTAACTCAGCAAACAGAGACACCAGAAAACACATCATAAACTTGTGTTTTCCAAGACTTTTAAAAAAGTATGAAATGAGCAAAGAAGTTAGAGATCTGGTGACACTGTTTGGCATCAAGTGTTTAAAGACACACTTGTGTGCCCCTCTTGTGGTGTTTCCAACCAGGTTTTTCCCACCCCAACTCCACCTCTGCCCACACTGACCCACCAAGGATGGTTCTCTCCTTCCTGTTCTGTTTGTTGGATTTAGCAGTCTGAGTGTTGTTCCAGAAAGGAGAAGTTTAAAAAAGTGAAGCATCTCCAACACTATTAAAGAAGGCGGAATGTGATTCCCACTCAGAACTTGCCTCTTGGTGGCCTTATACCCAATTCTAATTGTCTGCTGCTGCTGCTGGTAGTGGTGCGGCTTAATGGCTCTCACAAGAAGAGTGCCTGGAGAAGAAGAGTGCTGGAGAGCACACAGTGGTGGGGAAAAATAAGTCACCCGGGAAGTTAATTTCCAGTTATTATTTATCCTCCAATCTCTGCCTGTCTGAATTTAATTCTGTTTTATTCTTGGCAACATGGGAAATGTAAACGCTATAGTTGCCTTGGCTAGAAATATCAAATTGTCCAGCCTGGACTGGCTGCCAGCATAAACTCTCTGTTTCCAAGAGAATTTTCAGAAGGGAAACTGAGTCATCTTGGGAGGAGAGGCCCAAGGTGAACTTCAAGATCAAGCAGGTGATGGCAGCAGAAGGTAGCCATTTGGGACAGATGGGCTGGGCCCCAAATTGGACTGGGCTTGCCAGAAAGTTTCCCCAGTAACCCAGATAAGACATTCTACAACCAGACCTAGAGACTGCTCAGTTTTGTGATGTTTCTTCAAGACAAAGGGAATGCCACATTCCAGACAGCAGAATGGCCACCCCCCCACTTTATAAAGGGGACACATTCATGAATAAGTGGTAGCTGGAATGAAGTTCATGTCCCCCACATGCCCACAGGCAGCACAAGATCCAACTCTCAGGAGCATAATTAATATATTTCGTATTAATGTTTTATTAACCCACTCCATGCATGTAAATGTTTAATATCAGCTTCTCTATTGTCACACATAGCTTATCTCACTCTTGAATGAACACAAAGCTTTTAAGAAGTTCCCTGCCCAAGAGGCAAGATCTGTGACCCATTTTTTCCAACCCAGCTAAAACCCAATGAGGTATCAGCACTTGGTCTATTCCACCAGTTAAAACTCACTAGTGGATCATCCCATGGAAATTGACTCAAACTCTTGAAAAAACTCTACAGAAGCATGGTGAGCCAAATGAAGCAACTGCTTGATCCATACAGCAGTTTTTGGTATTTGCCTTTGGGACAGGCTGAAGAGGCACGGTGGTGCCAGCGATTAAGAGCTCGGCTTGCCAGCTGAAGGTCGGCAGCCCGAGTTCAAGACCCAGTGTTGCTGTGCAGCAGGGCGAGATCCTGCTGTTCTGCCTCAGCTCCCAACCTAGTGGTTCGAAAGCGTGCAAATGCGAGTGGATAAATAGGTATCGCCTCCTCCAGCAGGAAAGGTAGTAACAGTGTCCGTGTGTCTTGGGCAGATGCCATCCACATGACTACAGGCGCGTCCTTGGATGAACACTGGCTCTTCGGCTTGGAAACGGGGATGAGCACCGCACCCTAGAGTCGGTCACAAGTGGCAGGGTAACCTTTACCTTACAGGCTGAGGAAGCAAGCTGATTAATGGTTCTAATGTGTCTAGTCTCTTCCGCACTGAAGCCCACAGGTTGTGGATGGCCCTATCCTGCAGACGGTTAAGCCTTGGTTGCATCAGCCTTCCTGATGGTGGCTGAGAAACAACAACCAAGGAAGGGTAGATAAGTGAGACAAGGCATCAAAGGATGGTTTAAAGAAGTGCCAGGCTGCAATGGAGAGGCTGACAGAAAAAACTCTTCTATGCTGTAAGCCTTATGGGTACTTCATGGAAGGGGAAGGAGCAGAAGCATTCATGGTCCTTGTTTACTGCAAAGCCTGCCAGGTATGGGGCAGGATCAATGTTCTTAGTGCTTCTACCCTCTCTTTCATCCCAGGGCTGCAGACGCACGGGATTGCCATCTAAGCAGTTAGAACAGTAGAGCTGGCTACAAATCTTTCTCTCCAACCCATTCTGCAGACTGTGGGGGGGTCTGTCTGGATAGGCAAAGCACTGGGTCTCACCAGTTTACCCAGCTGCACTTCACACAATGGATGAGCAAAGCCTGAAGGCTGGAAGGAAATGAGAGGAGAGGGCACACCCCTGGCTGGAAAGGGGGCTCTGCTTGGCACAAGTGCTTCCAAAGGCTTTTTGCTCAAGCCCTTCCCTCCTCATGTAGCAATGGACCTCTCCAAAGATCTGCAGAGCCTAGGATCTCAACCAGACAAGCAGCTGCTCTGTGAGATTGTGATATTTAAACCCTTAGATATTGTCCTCTAAAACAAAACTGCTGTGCTGGTTTGGCTGATTTATATATGTTCCTATCTCTCCAACAGGAATAGAGAAGTCAGGCAAGGTCAGAGGGCACACTCCAGATGGTAGAGCCAAGGTCCAAGACTGATCAAAAGAGAACAGAAGTTGCTCAATTACATTATCAGGGAAAACTGCCATTGGCTGGTGCTCTCGATATCACAGACCCTTCCCTTCCATGGGTCTTGCCAGTTCACCCACAGGTATTTCCAAACCCCCAGTACCAAAACCCAAAAGGTCAATTTACACATTCCCAGCTATGCTTGCTGAAAATTGGGACCAAGGTGTGAATTATGGGACTTGTAGTTTGAACCACCTGGCTTAAATGCCCCTTGTCCACGTTTTGTTAGGTGAAATTTGGTGGAAGAATGCTTGGATTTTCAGGGTGTGAAACTAACTGAGCCTCTTCGTCCATATTATTTTGTCTGGTTTTTATCACACTGGCAGGAATCTCAATCTCTGTGGCTGCCAGGAATACTAAGGGTGCTTGTTTATTAGCTCAAGTTTAATTAATTTGTATAATATCCCTGTTAAGAACAATGGCTAATTAAGATCTCTTTTCCCCCTCCTCCTCCTTAAAAAAGGGAATAATCTGCAGTCATTAAGGGAAGATGCTGGCAGCTGTCCATCAAGCTGCTTCCAGGCAGCCTTTTTCTACATGCAAAAGTCTTAATGAGGATCTTTTAACAGTGGAATTATCTTTCCTGGCTCCAGCAGATGTAAGGGAAGATCGACCCTCCTTCCAACCAGGCTGAGCAGATGTGGAATGGTGTCTCTTCCTCCTCTGCCTGATTGATAAGGCTTCTTGCTCTGAAGCAGGGAAGAGCCAACAGGCGAGAGGCCCATCAGACGGCAACAACTCCCTTCCCAGCCAAACATCAGAGAAAAAGGGAAGGGAAGGGAAGGGAAGGGAAGGGAATCCAGTTCACACCAGCCTCATTCAATATATCTTTCTAACTGGCTGCGCACCAGTTAGAAAGAAGAAAACCCCCTTTGGAGGCAAAAGTGGCCAACATTTTCCTTTCCATACCACGTTGCCAACAATCCTGAGAGTTCCTTCTGCTTGGCCCTGTGCTCCCCTGGCAGCTGGGAGCAGCTGAGGTGTCTTCAGGGGTCCTTTGAGACCCTGGGCTGACCAGGGATAGCATTTCAGGACTCCTTCATTCCAGGGTCCCCATTCATCAATTCCCAACAAAGAGTCCTATGTCAGCATTTGGCTCTGGGACCTTCTTCCTCTATTCCTGCCTCTTCTTTCTTTCATTCAGCCCTGGAACTTGGGTTGGGCATTCCGGGGTGGGGGCAAACAAGGCTTGGCTGAAGGTTCTGTGGCTTCGTGCTGGATGTGAGGCCACTCACTGCAGTGGGCGCACCCTCCTCTATGCCACATTGGCTGGACCAGAGAGGCTCAGGTGGGTGAAGGTGATGCTCAGAGTGCATCCAATCTTCCCTTCTGCTTGGGGGCAGCCTCCAAGGGCCCCCCTCCCTCCCCCAGACACCCCAGCTGCAGTTGTTCTTATCAGGGGAACCCATATAAGATGCCCAGAGCAAGGACAGGGTCGGAGAGGCCACTCAACCAGGCTCTCAGCCTTCCAGTTCTGCCAGCCCTTCAGCTGCAACCTTGGCTCCCCCCTTTTCTCTCTCTCAGTGGACAAGAAGGAATGCAGGGAGACTTTTCTCAGCCTGCTTTGCCTTGAAGAGGGCCAGTGACATCTCGAGAGGCGGGGAGGTAGTTGGAAGAGTTGCTGCAAAACATTGCTTGGCAAATTTTCCTCCAAAGGAGGGGGAGCCTAGAGCAGACCCCCTCCCCCACACACTCAGCCAAATAAGTCACTGAATTTTTGTGCACAAGACTTTAAAAGGGACGGAGTTTGGTCCATATGGAACAAATTAACTCCCTCCCTCCAGGCTGGGTTGGCAATGCTCCCCCCCAATCTGCAGAGAGCATTCCAGACAGTGCGGAGATGGAACATGAATTCATCCCCATAACTATGGGACTGTGTCAGCCTAAGGTCTGCCCCAGAGCCCTGTGTTCTTCATCATCGCTGGCTGTTTTTTCATCTTGCCTAACAAAGAACTTAAATTCACTCCTGTGCCAGACTCTGCCACAGTTCTTGAAAAGAGGCTTCCATGAATCCTGGATCCAGAGGGAGAGACCCAGGTTTCTGTTAGGGTTCTCTCAAGCCATTTGGAGCAGGAACCCAGTCAACATAGTCTTTTATTTTGCAGCCACAATTTGGAGGCTGGCAGAGTACCTTCCAAGCTCAGGACCCACTTCTGTTGGGGGGAGCTAATTCAGCCAGCCAAGAAAGGGCCCTCTTTGTCCACATTTCTGATTTTTGGAAAGGGTTTCTCCTAATCTTGTTTGCAAGCCCTAGGAGGGGATTCTGGAGAGGAGAACTGGGCCTTTCTCTCTTTTTGCCTCCACGCTGGCTCTTGTGGTTGCAACACTGCAGTGATTCCACAAGCCCGGAATTTGAAGCATTTCCTGCCAGGCAAGAGAGGAGCGCAGGAGGAGCCATGAGGGAGGGAAGGGAGCCTCTGGCCTTCTAGCCAGCAGCGGAACCTCAATTTGCCTTGCACAGGTTGCTCATTTTGCCAGGAAGATTCAGCTCAATCAGGAACGAGGGAGGAGAGGAGACCCTCCTCTGCTCTGGCCTGGGGTATTTTTATTGTTCTTCCCTGCAACCTCTGGGATGCTTGATCTAATGGGGCATTTGAGGATGGTGCAGTGAGCAGGATGTACCTGTGGTGGCTGCTGGAGGGAGATGGTCTCTGAAAGCCCAGAGACAAGAAAGCAAGATTGCTTTGAGTGAACCCCACAATGGGAAGAGCCTGCCTAACAATGTGCCTAACAATGTAAACTAACAATGTAAACTAAGGGAAGCCTTCAAGCATATCTGAAAGGTGGGACTTGGTTTCCTTTGCTTTTTAGCCCTGAAGAGAAGCTGAGGCCAAGCCATGGTTTTTTCAGCCTTACCCATTAAATCTATGAGGCCAAATACAGGTCTGTGGATTCCTAGACTAGCCTTCTTAACTCTTGACTAGGATGAAGGAACAAAGGTCTGGTAAACTGCTTTTGAATAGGGGAGATCCTCATCACTAGAGCTATCAATTAACCCAACAGCCCTCCTCCATTGAATCCTCCAGGGATCTACTTATGCAACAAGGACAGAGTTTGCAAGTTACTTTTATGGGCTATGCAGGGTAAAAACATCTCAGCCTTTGTCTGGATGCACTACAGAAAGCCAGAATGTGCCACAGACCTTATGGACTTGTCAGGGAAATAAATGAGACTGAGGGGAGGATGGTGCAAGTACCAGCCAGGGAGCATAAGCCCTGGCTGCCACCATTGCCACGTCTTCGGGGCTAGCTGCTCAGCCATTCAGTATCTAGGAAACTCCATGTGCAAACACAGCCGCCAAGTGAGCTAACCAACAAGTTGGCACTGGCTGCCTTTGCCTGACGTTGCTCACCTAGGCAAGTTTGATGAGTCGACATGAAGAGAAGGGAAACCCCCCAACAGCAGAGCAAGAGCTCTCCCTCTCTCCCTCTTGCACTCCCCCATCTTCTTGGCTCTGGAAACCCATCTCTTGGAGAAGGAAGGGCAGAAGGCATCTCTTGCACGGCAAGCAGGCAGGACTAAAAATGGCATTGCTGAGAATGCTTTTGGCACCCACCCAACAGAGAGGAAGGGAGCCATCCCAACCTGCACAGGAGAGGTACAGTGGATGCTTTTTTGGAAGTGGGGGCTATACTGTGGAATCCAGGCAGGTTGACACAAGGCCCTGCAAGGTCAAGTGGTAACTTGTGCATAGAACAGAGAAGCACCTTAATCTTGATGTCACATAGAGGAATTTGCAAACCTTGTTCCTGGATTCTCCTAACAGTCACTGCTAGCTGGGCCAGTTCATCTTAAAAATGAACTCTTGGAGACTGTGGTATTTTGGTTGGGCTGAGTAAAGCTGTTATGATGGAGTGCCTTCCCTATCTATTTTCATAGCTTTCTGCCCATCTTTTCACTGGGCTACAGCCCAAGAACCATAAGTGATAGTGAACTTGGCAGGGATTCCCATGCCCTGGTTCTGGATATTGCTTGCCAGGGTGCCTGAGTTATGTCCCTTTCTCCATGGCATCCTGAAACTCTCTGCAGTCTCAGTGTTTCAGCACCAACTCTCACCAGCTGCTGCACAATCTGACCTGTTCTGAGAATGAAAGGTCTTCATCCTCCTGCAAAATTACAATATCTTCCTCAGATGATACTAGAAGATTCCTTATGCCAAACTAGAGTTTGTCTCAGCTGTGACTTAGCACTGCCACAGATGGCTAGGACTTCCATATCTGAAAGCAAACCAGGCCCTCCTTTTGTTACAAAGATTGGTAACTTTTTTAAAGTAAAAACAAAACTACAAAAAACACTATTCATTTGTAAACAGTTAAGTGAAATTGACCAGGATATAGAAAAGGGGTAAACCCGTAACCCAGACTGTGAAACAGCAGATTATCTCATTCCTGCTTAGGTAAGCCAAGAGGAAGGGTTTCACCTTTGCCAGCATACCCAGCCTGACTGCAAAGGGGAAGATGCCAGGTCAATCATCCTATGGGGGGGTGAAGCGGATTCTCAAAACAAGGATGCTGAAACAAAGTCACCACAAGGACAACCAGAAAGCAGAGATAAAAAGCTTTTCAGAAGAGACAAGACACTGCTTACAACTTCTGATGTATTTGCTCGTTCATCCTGATGGAAACAAGCAAGGCAGGGATGGAAAGCGAAGCCATTCCTTCTCGCTGGCTGCCCCTTGGGCAGGTGAACTGCCCTAAGTAAGGTTCCAGGCAGCACAAGGTGGGTAGGGAGTCCAGTCTGCTTTCCTAGGGCCTGGCATGTTTGGCTTTATGTCTGCAAAGGACAAGCAGGGAGGGAGACATTGCAGGAGTCACTTTCCGACTTGGCTTTTGGGAAGGAGGAAAGAGGCTGAAGCAAGACTGGAATTCAGGAGTAGCTCCCTTGATAACGAGGCGTCTCTTACTTAATTATCTCTGAATGGATTTTTTGTTCAACCCTTTAAGCATTTACTCTGATTGGGTTGTTGCCTCCAACACCTCTCTCTCTCACACACACACATATGACACAGCGTGCACGCGCATGCACGCACACACAGAGTCCCTATCTCCCTTTCTTTGGTGTTTCTATGGAAACACCTCCAGGCGTACAACTGTTCTCCAATTTTGCAATAAAAGTTGGATAGTGATATTTCAGCCGCCTTGTCTCTTTTCCTTCTTGTCGCTGCTTCTTCCAGCTTCTCAAACACAATAGTCCTCACCTCCCTCAACTCCTCCTCCTCCTTCTGCTTACACAAATATACCCATCTGGATTCCCAGGAGACCACAAATATTCCAGGTTTGAGAACTTTTGGATTTGAGAGGCTCTCCCTTAACCCCTTGGGGGGGGATCTAAAGCAACTTCCCTCCCCACTATTTGCTGTATGGTCAGGCAACGCACCCCAATTGACCCAACTGACAATCATCTCAGGAGAAATCTGAACTGGGGTGGCTCCCCCCAGCCTTTGAGAAAGACTGGTCTTTGATGTTCTGGGGTTGTGGACTTGTGGACAGTGTTTTGATAGCACTTGCATGAAGAACAGGGCAGCTCGGATATGGATTGCAGATCACAGCATCTTCCAATTCTACCTTTTAACTCCCAGGGGTTTTCTTTGGAGAATCCTGGGAACTGTCGTTTGAGGAGGGTGCCATAGATTCTTGGCCAAAGCCCGCATCCCAGGATTCCTGGGAAAAGGCAACCACAAGACAAAACAAACTTACCAGAGATCTCTTGAAAACCCTTGCGGGATTCCTGATTCAGTTTTTCCCCAGCTGCA
>JANHZU010001073.1:174178-210222 GCA_032468055.1 Acrochordus granulatus
CACATTACTTGAGGGAGCTCAGTTAAACACACACACACACACATTTTATAACTATTAGTAACGCTAGCTGTTTATGGCACACAAGATGGGAAAGGGAGAATTACGTCAGGCTTTATCCCCCTCCCCTCCCCAGCACAGCCACCTCGCTCGGATCCCGCTTGGCGTCCCCCTACTCCTCTGGCAGCCCCGCCCCCTACAAGCGCCGGAGCCCGGGTTCTCCCCCTCCATGCCCGCACCGGGATGGGCGCCATATGCAAAACGAGGACTCCAGGAACTCTAGAGGCTAATCTCCCCCTGGCTCAACGACGCCCCCTCTGTGGGGAGCCACCGTCTCCTCCTGGGGCTCTGGCTGCAGCAGCATCGCGGCCCGGGGCCATCTGCAGAGAGGGGAGCCCGCGCAGCGCAAGCCCACCGGCTCCCCCTCCCAAAGATCCTCGCCAGCCGCTGAGCGCCCCACCAGCACGCGCACCCGATTTGGAAGCCAGGCGAGGACTCCGCCAGCGCTTGGCATAAGACCCCCTACCCCGCCTGCCCTGCGGCCGCTATGGCTGGACCGGAGGTGGGGGACTCCTCCCGCCCAATCCAGGAGCTCCCCTGCATCCTCCTCCCTCCCGCATCTTGATTTCAACTCCACGCGGGACGTTGAAAGGAAGCGAGGCGAGACTGCCCGAGGGGAGGAGAGAACGGGCAGCGAGCCGCTTTTCCTTTTCCAGATCGCTCTCGCTTCTTGCAAGAGGCCCCCCTCCTCGCCCCCAGACCCGGCTCCTACCGAGCGCCGCTCCTTCTCTCCCCGGGGCCCCCGCCGTCCGTAGCTGATGGGGCGAGCAACCCAAGTGCGAGCAACTTTTGACGTCCCCCCTCTGTGAACAAGGCAGCGAGGCCCCGTAACCGATGGGGCTCGGGGAGGGCTGGCGGAATGGCGGCAGGGAAGGCAGGGGAGGAGGGGACGGTGCGGCTGTTGTCAGCGGCCCGATCCCCACCGACGGCGCTACTCCAAAGGCAGCCCGCGAGGAGGGCTGGGGACGGGCGCCGCTCCTCTCGCAGCCAAACTCGCAGCCAAACTCCGCGGCGGACTGTTGCTCCAGAGTCGGGCAGGCCGGAGCTGGCCCACTGCTCTGCCCCGCGCCTCGCAGCCTTGTCCCGCGAGTCAACCAGCCAACTCCAGCGGCGACTCGGAGCGATGGGGCAGAGCTGGGACGCCGTCTCTCTCGCCCCACTCGGCCCTGACCCCGCGAGTGCCGCGCGCCCTCTCCCGGCAGGGCGAGCGAGGGACCCTCCGGGCTGCGAGTTCCACCGTCCTTTGGGACGCCGCTTACCTTGCGCGAAGGCGGCCTCGGCTCCCGAGAAGACACACAAGACGGCCAGGAGCGGCAGCATTGCTCTCGGGCGCCGGGCTAGGTTCGGCGCTCGCCCGCTCGGGGCCTCCTGCTACCCCGTGCGCCCAGCACCGTCTCCGCCGTTGCTCCTTCCAGGGAAGGGGAGGAGAAGGAAGAGAAAGGGGGCGGGAGAGGAACCTCTGGGGTGGCGGGAGGAGAGGAGGAGGAGGAGAAGGCGGGCGGGGGAGAAGGAGCGAGGAAGGCACCGTCGCTGGGGAGGAGAGTGCGCCGGATTGGCCCAGCCGGGTGCAGGGAGGTCCGGAGACTGGAATGCCGCTGCGCCGCCAGCCACCCTTTCCCCAGTCCGCGCGCTCAGGGCGATTGGACTGGTAGTCCGAGGCTGCTCAATGCCCAGGACGGCACAGCAGGGAGAGGGGAAGGAAGAAGTGGGGGCCTGTCTCTCCTATTCCACCACAGCACCCCACAGACGTGATCCGAAACTCTGGTCTTCCCCAGTTTAGCAAGGCCACCCCACTTCTCTGGTCAAAGCCTTGAGGGGATTGTGCGGAGGAATTGTATGCAACTCTACGTTCATACAAGACCATCGTTGGGCGGGTTCAAACAACACCACAGGAGCTCAGGCAAATAGGCTTCGTCCGAAGGTTTTGGGAAAGACCCAGAGAGGATTTCAAGCTTTTGCCAGGCTGACCCTGGACTGGCACTCCTCCCTGGGCCAGGTCCCCTCTCCGCCGACTGCCGCTTACCTCCCGGCTGCGCTGCGCAGAGGCAAAGGCTGCAGGTTCCCGGGAGAGGCTCCGTTCTCACTGCAGACGCCTTCAGCTCCCACATCCTGCGCCCGCTGACATCCCTTTCCCACCTCGCACCTGCAGGATAACATAATGTTTCTGAACATGCGCAGAGTGCCTCTCCCTCAACACGGGCCAGCCGGGGCTTGCATTGCTGAACTGCGACCCGACATTTCACAGGCTCGCTGGAAGCCGCCACTGATTCACAAGCCTAACGGGGTGGGATAATGGGCCAGCGGTTGATGGGTCTGGGAATATCCTAACAGACGGAAGTCGGACGGGTGCCGCCTCCCTTGCCTCTTCGAAGCGCTCAGGGCGCGCCGAGATCTTTTTGATCGGCCCTACAAAGTAGACCGCACCAAGCCAAGTCTTACGTCCTGCGGATTTAGGATGTTGTTTGAACAGACCCTCGGATCTGCACAAACCGTCGCTAAGAGCTCCTGGTGGATGAACCAGACAGGCTTCGACCCTAACCAGAGAAGCCAGGTCCGATGCCAGGAGGGAGATGGGGGTCCCGAGCTGGTGTGGGGTAGGGGCGGAGTCTGGACCCTTCGCACGCTTTGCGGCTGCCGAAAGAGCCCTGGCAAAACCACCGTACCTCCCCAGAAGGTTGCGGGCTCTGCCCGGCGCTCCTCCCTCCCGGCCTTCGAGGCAAAAGCCGGCCTCCTCCCCGCCCGGGGCTGCAAAGGACTCACCCCGTGCCCCTTGCTCAGCCCCCTTAATCAGGAGGGCTTTCAAACCTGCTTCGCCCCAGGCAACTCAGGGGTCTCCATGGCAACGTCGCAGATGCCCCTCCCTTAACATTGAAGGAGAGGTGGGGAAGGGACAAGGAGGGGTGTCCTATTTGGACCCACCATCCTGGAGGAGCGCAGAAACTTCTACCTTCTTTAGCTCCCTGCAAAGTTGGAAGCCCTTTTCCGAAGCTTCCTGGCGCCCTCCGGTGGCGACGAGCCCTCCAAAAGTCTAATCTCCAATGGCGGGATGTGAGTGTGTGGGGGGCTTGCTTTCGGTGATCCCTGCACCCCACAATAAGATGTACTATTAATTCTTCAAGAACTGGAGACACAAAAGGAAAAAATGGAGGCTCGGTGTGAGACATTGAAGGGAAAATCAGGCAGTACATTCCATTCATCCTCAGCGCTTATATAACCAGACTCTCAGTGTAATTAACTTTTTAATTAATTAAGCCATTAACAATCTCTATGAGCCTCCCTATTCTGAGGATCTTGCTGATGGCCAATGCTTGCCTTCCCCTTGACTGTTGGGGCCTGAGGGATGCTCTGGAATACTGGGTGATGGTCCCAGATGAGGGTCGAGAGACAACAGCACTCCCACTTCAGCAGAGCTGCAGGTTTGTGTGCATCATCAACAGATGGACTGCCTGCGAGGTTTCTGTGAAAGCAGTGCAATCATTAATCCACTTGCTTGCCAGGGTGCAGCTGGGGATCATGGCAGCTGTTTCACACTGGAGCACTGTATTTGCACAAACACAGGTGTGCACACCACATCCTCTCAAGCTCCTCTGTATTTGCTGCAATTTCAGAGAGGCTTGAGCCAGCCACAGTATTATTTTCAGGCAATTAGCTGTGGCTCAGAACCATTTCAAAGGTGAGCAGAGACTAGTTGTAGCCAAGCAAAGGAGGTCAGGACACTTTGCTCTGTGCAAATTCCTAATTCAGGCCCCAGACAGACTTTGAAGTAGCCCCCCATGGGCCACCTTTTTTCCCTGCTCATAACTTCCATGGAGTGGGCCCTTATTCAAGGCCCCCAGGGGTGTTATTGCTCGCCTGGGGCTGCAGTGAGAGATTGTCTTGGAACTTGGATGAGAAAGAAAGGACATGTGGAGGAAACAGGCAGCAAGAAGGGTAAGGGAAGAAAATGCAGGATGTTTTAACTTGCGCCCAACAGCCTGTCCTTTGTAACAACCTGGATAAGAATGTAGCAAGTGAAAAATTACAGGGTTGAATTTTAGGAACTGGAGAGCCTCCTTGTTCTGGGGCCTTCTGTCTCCTCAACTAGGAAGTCATTGCAGATAAGCAGCTATTACTGAAAGGAGTTTAATGCTCCAGCATGCTTTGATAGTGTGAAATGAACCCTCCAGCAGAACTCTCTGCCACTTGGCTAGGGAGATGCATCTGAAGATTGGCGCAACCTTTGGATTTCTTTCTTTTTTTTTTAATTTTTCATTGTCAGTTATTTTGGGTTCTTCTGATTTGGCAACCTTATTTATCTAAACAACGCCCACCATACTAATAATTTTTCCATGGTTAGCAGGAGCTCGAAGATCTAAACAGAATGAGACCCAGTTATTCAAGGGAGAGGAAATGCCAGCCCAGAGGCCCTCAGTCTCCAGCCTCCCACTGTGTCTTCCAAAGGCCCATCTGTGACAATCATAATAAGAATCATAATGATATTTCTCCTACACTTAATGTTTCCACACAGCCTGCAGAAACTTATTTCAAAGCAGCCATACACTCTTGGCTCATTAGGAACCACTCAGAGAGCCACTGCCTGCGCAGCCTTGAAGGAATGGCAATGCTCAGTTGCTCTCTTGCTACTCCTTCACTTGGTTTCTGCTTGAAGGGCTCATCCCAGTGCTGCCACAACTGTCACCCAGCAGCTGCCAGGCTCCAGATGCTTTGCCCCTTCTTCTGGAACTGGCCTTCCTGGCACAATTTGGAAAAAGGATTTTCATGACATGGAGAGGAGTGAAGCCCAGATAAACAGACAAAGCCCTGAGGTGCACTGGCTCTAGATCGGTAGAGCTCTTTTCCCTGCAGCTCCTGCCCCATCTTGCTTTTTACAGTAGCCCTTCTTTTCTGAAGAGGACAAAAGGAGCAGCAAATACAACTTGTGATTCACTCATCAGCCTTGGTGGGTTTTGGGCACAGCTGAATTGCCCAGAAAGCAAAAGGCAACCTCCTTGGGCAGGGCTGAGGTCTTTTCAGGAAAATAGCCAGGCACGTTAATTGGAGGGAGGGACCCTTTGGCCTTCCAGGAAGAAAAAGAAGTGCCCCACAGGGATACCTAGGCTTGGCCTTTATTTCTGTGGGGCAGTGCCAAGTGACCTAGCTACCATTTGCCATACCCTCCTTCCAAGCTCATCCCCTGCAACCTTACCTGGCAGAAGCCAGAGGAAAAGAAGGTGGATCTGGGGCAGAACCCTCTTCCAATCTTTTCCCTGGCTCACCCTCCTGAATGCCAATCTGCAGGTGAAATACAAGTGGGTATAAAACCACTGACATGTTTTCTCTCAGGAATGCCTGTTAGCGTTATGGATCCAGAGTGCAATGTCATTGTATAAGTGCCTCTATTTACAACTGCCCTCAGCCTGCCACAGCATTAATTAATGTGGAGGGGAAGAAAAATACAGATTTATCTCTTGCATGTTAGGGAAAGATGAATG
Source organism: Acrochordus granulatus (assembly GCA_032468055.1). Lineage (NCBI taxonomy): Eukaryota > Metazoa > Chordata > Lepidosauria > Squamata > Acrochordidae > Acrochordus > Acrochordus granulatus. The sequence goes on from JANHZU010001073.1 coordinate 179,707, forward strand.
TAGAACTTCAGGGATTGCAGGGAGGCAGTGGATGGATGAAAAGCTTCCTTGAGAGGGGTAAAATCTGGCTGCCTGAGGAAGGTGCCCGGGGCCTTGTCACTTGGGAATGCCAAGGCTGAGGAGGAACTGGCACTCAGGGATGGTGCCTCCATGTCCAGGAACAGTCTATCTGAAATCACCTGTGGGGATGAGCCACACAAGGGGACTCTCTTCTAGAGGCTGTTTCCCAAAAGATGGGCTAAACTCAGATTCCCATCCACCAAGTCTGCTGGTTTTCCCTGGAGCTTCCTGCTTATAGTGTAGAGATTGCCCACTCCACCCCTTGAGATGCTTTTCCATCTGCAGGTAGCCCTCCCTTTGCTCTGGGTGCCCCCCTTTTCTGCTCATCCACTCCCAAAGCTCTCCAAGAGGGGGGAGAGTGAAGGACTCTCAAGAAATGGAGGGTGCCTGAGGGGTGGTTGCTGGAAGCTTAGCCCAATTCACCAGCCAGCCATGTGAGTAATATTCCCAAGACAGCACTTAGACAGAAGCCTGAGTGAGTAATTTAGTGAGAACATAAAGACAGCATGGATTACTTATTTATGGGAACTTCTTGGCAGATCTGTCATTCAATAATTTATACCATTCAGCATTTAGCAGGGTCGCCAGTAAATAATTCAGTTATTATAAACTAAGGGATGCTTTATGATATCTTGAATTACAGTCTCCCCTCTGATTCAAGACCATAAATACAAGGAGTGACAACTGCTACCCAGCGCCCTTACTGGGCTTCTCATAGATCAGGAGACAGATCCAATGCTCTCTTAATGTGGAGTGGAGAGCCCAGAACTGGATCTGCTGGGGCTCAGATGGCATCTCCTGGGCACCACAATTTTACAGAGAATGCAAATGATACTGGTGGTCTGGGCTCAGCCAGTGAAATCCTTCATGGAAAGCACCCACAGCCCCATGGCTTGCTTAATAGAGTGGAAATTTCTGGGGCACAAGGGGGAGTACAGCTGGTGTTCCCTTCAGTTTTCCCAGGGAAGGAAGCAGTCCCCAATTTCATGGCCTCTACTGTTTTGCAAGGGGTGGACATAAATAGATAAATCACTGTGGAAAATGTCTTGTTCTCCCCACTTAATGCTTCATTAATTTCACCCTCTACCATCCCCAAAATCTTCTCCTCTTTATCAAATTTCAAAATTGGTCTATGATTTCCTATCTCACCAAACTGATGAGTCCTTCATGCAGCTGGAGAAAAGAAAGAGATTTTGCATGCTTCTCAGCACTGCCCCACAAGCTTTGCTGCTTTCCCCAACTCATGGGGAGGGGCTTTACCAGATCAGCACGCCCCCAGCTTGGTCCTTCCTGCAAACTTCACCCAAGGTACTCTCTCTGAAGACTAGAGCTGGAACTGAGTGGCACGAACATCTCCCCCAGGGCTTGTTCAGGCCCAAGCCCTTGCACCATCCCTCTGGAAGCCAGGAAGGGCGGAGAAGAAGGAGTTTTAAAAGAGAAGAATCCCCATGACTGTGACTATGACGTCTTGTGGATCAGATGCCAACTCCCTGCTTTCACTTTCCATCTCTGCTGGCAAGGAAAATCTACAGCGGTGCTGCCTCTCCTTCTGGGAAGACTGAGTGTGAATGCATCCTGTGCCCAGCTTGGCAGCTATGTTTCCCTCTCAGATCATCTGTGGGAAGGAGGCCTCTGACCTGGAAGGGAGCAATGGAGGTGGCACTTCTGAGGGGCACCAGGTTCAGCTAATGCCCCAGAGAAAGAGGTATTAGGAGAGGGTGTTGCTCCCTGAAGCCCTGAGATATGGCACATCTTGGCATGCAGGAGAGGAAGATGTCTGTGAGTGAGGAGTCCTGGAGACCCAGTCCATCAGGCCCATTCCAAACACTAGCTCAGAATAAAGGAGGAGTTCTTCTGAGCATGTGCAGAGTAGGAGAGAAAACAGACTCCACTTGAGGACAGCCTCTCCCCTCTCCCTTGATCAGTTGCTATGCTGAGAGAGGCTTCCCTTTTGCAGACTTCATAGGGCTATCTTAGGTGGCACCTCTGCAACACATTTGCTTGCTTTGTACATTACTTCCCAGACACAGTTGAGGAACTGAAGGGAGCAACCGTGCATTACAGACACAGACACTCATGCAGAACCAGCCACTGAGGCTGGCTGATGGAGAAAAATTCCTGCAGCACCCACACATGCTGGCTAGCTGCAACTCCAGGTGTAAATATGAAATGCCTGGAGTCATTTTGGGCCTCACAGCTGGCACATGGGTGAAAACAAAGCTCTTTTCCACATTGGGCATTTTGATTTCCACCACAATGAGCATCTCTGGAAAGACCCTCAGCACCCCTCAGGGAAGGGAGCCAAGTCTGAGCAAGTGGATGAGTGGTTGGCTTGAAGAGCCCAAGGGAAAACTCAGCCTGGCAAGACTGGCTCAGCCCAGAGGAGGCACCCAAGCAACAGGCAGCCCAGACTTTTGCCTACAAGTGGAGAGGTCAGATTCCAGTTATGGCAGGGTTTGGATGAAATGCTTTGCAGCAACAGCCTGACATCTTTGGCCTGGTCCCAATCATCCTCCTCCTCCAAAGGAAGTCTGAGTACAGAGCTGGCAGTCAGCTTCCTGAGTGGTATGAAGTGAGCCAGTGGTGGCTTGACCAATCCATTAAAGCACTACCAGAAGGACTTAACATTATGTATGAACCTGGTTTCCTGGGTTCAGCTTTTGCTTAACCAGCTACAAGTTAGGATTTCTCTTTTGGGGGTCAGCCAGGGGAGCTCAAGCCCAGACATCCTTGGAAAAATAGGCATGTGTCTCTCCTGCCTCCTCCACCAGGCTAGATCGGGGATGGGTATTCTGGGAGACCCATCTTTTATACTTCTCCTTCCCCAGAACTCCCCCCCCCCAAAAAAGGAACCACAGAGAAAAGCTTCACTATGTCTTTTAATGGGTAACATCAAAAAATACTCTGGTCCTGGAACACCTAAATGCAAACACTCATCTGAGACTGGGAGAAAAGTCACTTTTCAAAAGACACAGCTCGCAACTGCCATCTGCCGGACACGTTCCTTGAAGAAATGGCACTGCAGGGACCTGCTTACCAGCCATCCCAGCAGGATCACTAGGAACCCCTCTGGCCAGTGGGATTCCTGGGGAGGCTGTAGGCGGGCTGGTGTAGAGGTGTCTTGAGGGATAGGCAAGACCTCTCATCTAAGCAAAGAGGGATGAAACTTCCCTTAAATCTGGGAAACCAGAGAGTATTTGGAAGATACCCTGATTCCCTGGGATATGAGGAGGGAGGTAAAGCACAACCATGCTTGCAAAATTCTGTATTCTTACCTATTCAATAAAATAAAATTCTGTTTTTTCTTTCTGATCTAGTCAGAAAGCGAGGGGCTGACAGCTGGCCCCATATTCAGCTTAATTTGGCCTTTTTGGCTGTTCCATTTAAACAACTTGGGGACAGAAGGGGAGGCCAAAGAGACCCCTGATGTGGGAAGCATCCCACCTCAGTCTTCTTCAGTCACAGCAGCAGCACAGCAGCAGTCATGGTGGACACCAGGAATCCTCTGACTTGGAGAGATGCCAAGTCCAGCACCCATTGTCCTGAGGGGAAAAATGAAAGAGGAGGGGACATTGATGCTTGAGCAACCCATCAAAGGGGGCTGTAAAGAAGGATGTTGGCAGCCAAAGCTGTGGGAAGGTGGAGGCTGACCTGAGCTGTGTAGACCTGGTGAGGGGACCCAGAAGCGGATATCCTCCCCAAGGAGGAGGAGGAGGAGGAAGAGGCTTTGTCAGCTGCTTAACTAGAGTCAGAGCTGAGCTGGACAACCAACTCCATGTCCCACTATCAACACAAATCCCTGGATATCTGAACTAACCTGAAAAACCACATTAACAGGACAACCTCTTTCCTTGGTCTGGCCTTGCCCATCATTCTTTCTGGGTGAGGCTAATGGAACTGAAGTATAACCCATCTAGAAGTAACCACATTGGGCAAGGAAGGTGGACTTCAGTTAGGTTCCTGTTTCTTTGCTGCTGTGACTTTAAATTCATCTCCTGTTTTGAATTTTAGAATCCAAAGTTTTTACAAGGCCCCATTTGATTGAGACTGGCTTCCTCCCATGCAAATTACTCTCTTTTCTCACGTTCCCACCCCTTCACCCCCATTGCCTCATGGCAGGGATAACCAAATAATGACTTTAAAAACTTGAAAAATAATTGCTGAATACCCAGTAATGAAACCAATGCAGAGGACAATGAAAAGGAAAAGAGAACGTTTGCTTCTACAAACCTTCAGAAATGCAACTATTCTAAACACAGCTGACAAATTTGCTTAGATCTTCAAAATGCTAATTGGACAGGCTGCATTATTTGTAATACTTCTTACATGGTTTGGATATTGTGAGCTCCAAAGAGTCACATAGCTTCCTTGAGCCTCATTCTGGCACTGGGATCATCTGAGTACACCTTGATTAGCTGCTCTTCCAGAGCCAAAGGCCAACTGGGAAACTGCCTTGCCCACTTTGATTATGCCAACAAAATAAGAATTTGCAGAGGCATCAAGACCTTGCCAAGGGCCCCATTTGGTGGTGCATGCAGATTTAAAGATTTGGGCTTCTCTGCAAAAAAAAGGAGGACTGAGTGCTCAATCTTTATCTCAGCCTCCAATGGGCAGGTATTTCCAATGGCCAAAGGATGTGGCCACCAGGGGGCAGGAATGCCAGTCGATGGCCTTTCTGCCAAGCTGTCCACATTAAGGAGGGCCTCCTGTGCTGTGGGCAGACAAGAGGCATTGGTGATGCAAGTCCACATTCTGGCCAGGGTTAGGAGAGGCACTTCTATGCCCTCAGGCAATAATACAGAGAAGCCTTTGCCAGCCAAAAATGGGCAAAAGCTGGGAAGGGCCCCCCTTCTTGGGCAGGTTCTGTTTTTTACCTGGACTGGCAGAGTTTCGAATGCATGGATGCTTGAAAACAATGTTCAAGGCGCTCTGGTTGATGGAGCTGCGGGCTGTGCAGGTGTAGTCCTTTTTCTCATTAGTGTGCACCATCTGAGTGAGCAAGCTCTCCTGGCCCAGCATGACATCTGTCTTTGTGTCTTTCCAGGAATAGGTCACCTCATTGTCTGACCCCATTCCTGCCTCACAGTAGAGAGAAATGAGGCAGGAATTGTTATGCAAGGAGGATACTGTTTTGGAGATATCTGGCAGGTGAGATAGAAAGGATACAATTCAGGTGGAGAGAAGACTTAGAATCCTGAAGCAGGAAGGGACCCTTGAGGCCATCCAGCCCAACCCCTGAACTCTCCCAGGAGAGCAGAGCCACCCTTCCCTTGAATGCCGAATCTGTTTTCTAGTTGCTCTGCAAAGTGGATCAGCTTTTGTCTCATATTTGCTATCTTAGGTCAGACCAACTTCTGCCTTTCTTGCACAAAGTCACAAGACTGAGAAAGTGAAAATTCCATGCAGCAAAAAAATCCTGACAGAGAAACTGCTGATCAAAGCATTAACCAGGGCAAGGATTTTGCAAGAGAGATCATGTATGAAAATCTGACCAACCAAGGCTTGTCTTTAAATAGGTCTTCTAGCTCAAAGTAAAGTAGTGAGATACCCTCCCCCACCCCAGCCTCATATCTCTATTTAATGTATGAACAGTTAAGAAAACAGGATGGACATAGAGGTTGGATGCAAATGAAGAAATGTGGAACTCAGATGAGACTTGATTTCCTTGAGATCAGCTTAGTTTGCCCCTGAAAGTTTATGACAAGGTTCCAAGCTACAAGACCTGCCTTGTCCTACTTTCTGGTCCCTAGAAATCTGCTTCATCCTAGCCCAAGTTCTTCCTACCTATCAAGGCAGCCTTAATGGTGGCACCCTCTATGCAATTCCTACACTGGGCTGCTTGGCTATTTATTTAGGACGCAGAGAGATTCCTTACTGAATACGACTATCGTGAAGCTGCTGAGTATGTTTTCAGAGGAAGAAATGTTTGCGGAGATTTCATAGTTGCCTCCATCATCCAGGCTGAGGTTGGTGATTCTGAAGGCAAACTTGTCTTTCAGGAAAGTCACCCGGTCAACGTAGTGCAGGCTTAGGATGGTGAACTCTTTTTTGTCCAGCAAAATGGCAATGCCTTCTCCTCTTGAGATGGACCTCAGGATGAGGATGGTGACATGGGTCTCCTGGGGAACCATCACGGGTAATGTGATGGAGTCTCCCACATGCACGGTGTAGACAGATGTGGGGTCTGCTCCTGGGACACAAGGGAGAGAGAAGCAGAGAGCACAAAAGTCTGCCTATATGTAAAATGCTCCAAGGAAAGCACTCCTGTGGCAGTGGGGGCTAGGAGGCATAGCCAACCAGGAGACACAACTGATGTCCTTGGAGAGGGGACAGTTTGCAGAAATAAATACCCCCCACACACAGCTGTAAGACATCAACAGGTTCCTTTCCCTCCCACCTCCTTATGCCAGTCTAAGAGGTGCTTTTCCCTCCTTCCCCTCTGTGCTCAACTCCCCCAGCCCACAAATACTGCATTACAGGGTACTGTCCCCCTGTGGTTGGCCAGGAAAGGTGCCCTCTGCTGCTCAGCAACACCAACTGCCAAGCTTTGGCACCCTCCCACTCCCCTTGGCTTTTGTGCAAGAGGCAGTGTGGTCCTCAATGTGCCTGACCAACAGCACCAAGGGGCTTAGGATTTTCCTGATGGCCAGAGACACACCCCAGAGGGGCTTCAGGCCCATTTTGTCCTGGCAGGCAGAGAAGAAGCTGAGGGGGTGAAGAAACCGAAGGAAGGGGAGGATTAAAAGGGTGAGGGGTACAGCCACAAACAATCTCTTCTCAGAAAACATCCATGTAGGATCCCATCATCTGTCATAGAATCCTACAGCTGGAAGAGACCTTAGAAGTCCTCTAATCTTCAACTCACTGCCCAAGGCAGGAGTCCTTATTCCAGTCTAGACAATAGTTGTCCAAGTTTTTCTTGAAAACCTCTGGCAATGGAACATCCACAATTCCAGGAAGCAAGCTGTTCCATTGCTTAATTGATCTTATTATCAAGAAATTCCTCCTTATTTCCAAGTTGGACCTCTGAGGAGCCTCCACCCTTTCGAAAGCCACTTTGCTAAGCATAAAACAAAGCCAATTCCAGCCTTGAGGTTCTAAAGAAGAGCATTTCTGAGCATGGGACAAGTGCCCTTAGGAAGAACTCCAGCCATGTAAATAGTTGCCCCTGAGCTGTCCCCAGGCAAAAGGGGCACCTCACAAGACCCTTCCTTTGGCTCACCTGCACAGTGGAAGAGGAGAACCACAAGGAGGATGCAGAAGCCCATCTTGACTCTTCAGAAAGGAATGTGCAAATGTGCAAAATCAGAACAAAAAGGGTGCTGGAAACTCCCAACCAGGCAGGGAGGAGTGGTCAAGTGGGGAGCTGGCCTTGAGTCCTTGCACAGCACAAGAGATAGAAACCTGACTACCCCCCACAAGTCTCATGAGTTCTTATGTTTGTTCCTAAGAGGAGGCAAGCAGACTGGGGAGATTCTTGTAACACAGTGTTAGAATACAATAAAATAGTTGACTTGAACTTTTCACAAATGGATCTGGTTGCTTGCCCCTGACATAGGGCATCTCCTCTCCTCTGGCAAGGAACTTCCTCATTTGGAAGTGGTTGGGTGGTGGTCTGGACATGTGAGCTACAGGGAACAGCTCTGCTTCTGAAGAAAAAAAAATCAGCTGGTCAAGCAGCCTCTCAGTTTAATACAATTAAGAGGATGAATTGGACCTGTCAAAAAAGCAGCAATAAATTCCTGGACTTAATTTTCAAGCTCCAAATGGAATCTTCCCAAGACCAGGAAGAAAGATCTGCTCTCCCCCTGACCCTCCCAGAGTGAAGCTTGATTCTGGAAAGGCTGTGCACTTTGCTTGGAAACAATACCCTGCTTCCCCACAGATTCTGCGTGCATTCCCAGCCCTGGGATCCAAGGAACAACCCCATTTAACAGTCCAAAACCAGCCAGGTTCCAGTAAGAGCTCCTAAAGGAGGAGCAGGGAGAATCCAGGCAGCTTTGGGGGTGTATGTTCAGTCACCTTGCAATGGAGCCCTGGTGGAAAAGAACCCCAGAGTTCTTCTGGGACTAGGAAAATGGGGCAAAGAATAATCTGAACGTTTCTGGAGTCAGTAGTAAAAAGGTAAAGGTTTCCCCTGCCAGTTATGACCAACTCTAGAGGGTAGTGCTCATCTCATTTTGTAGCCAAAGAGCCAGTGTCGTCCGAAGACTTCCACAGTCATGACTACACTCCAAGGCACATGGAATGCTATTACCTTTCCACCGATTTATCTACTTGCATTATGCACGCTTTCAAAGTGCTCATTTGGCAGGAACTGGAGTGAATAATGGAAGCTCACCCTGCTGCACAGCAGCATCTGGGTCTCAAGCTGCTGAGCTGCCAACCTTCTGTGGGAAATAAAGTATATGTTTTTCTCTTTTTCTCCAAAGATCTGTTTTCCTAACACAGGTAGTTTGTAACCTTGAGAACTTTAGTTAAAGAAACACACATCCTTCTTCCAAGAAGTTTGTGAAAGGCACATCCTCTTCCCAAAACAACTTATAACATGTTGACTCAACCTAGTGACATATGGCAGATCCATATAAGATAAATTATAGGCAACTCCCTTATCACTAGGATGGCAGAAAGAAAGGATTAGAAGGAAGCCTCAAGGCAACCTGTGGGCATAGCCAAAAAAGGAAAATTGCAAATAAGGGTTGGGGGAGATAGCATTAGAGTAGTGGGAGATAAGGTGCGGCTCTGATAGGCTGTACACTCCATAGTACCTATCCAATGGGGAAAGGGAGGAGGGCACATCCAGCCGGGAGCAGGGTATAATTGTGAAATTATTTTCTGCTTAAGTGTTTCCACTGTACCTACCAGTACTTGGTGCACCTGTCTTTGCAAAATGTTTTATAAATTTAAAAATAATTTTTTCTGTCTTCATGCCAAACTCTTTAGTTTTATTTTAAGTTGGAAGCTGGTTTGTTTCTAACACTTCTGACCAACAAGCCCAGCATCTTAACCACTTGACCACCATACCCTTAGTCAGTAAGAACCACTTGCAAATGTTTTGAAGCAAGGATGAGGTGTGCTTGTCAACTCTTCCTTGCCAGGAAGAGAGCCCAAAATTCCCCAACCCTTTGTAGGGTTTGCCACAGGACCCCAGACCTTGGGGGCAGGGGCTGTTTGTAGGATTCTTCCCAGGGGTCACCTTCCCCCAGGCGTCCTGTGTGAGACCCAACTGAGCTTCTGCCTGTGTCTGATCAGCAGGGAAGATTTCACGGAAGAACTTGGTGGGCCAGGAACCCTGCAAGGCAGATTTCTTATTGTCAGCAGGACAGTCTTTAAAGAGGAAACTAGAAAGTGGAGATGTAGGACCTGACCTTTTCAAACTTAGCAGTTGTATAACTTGTGCTCTTGTGGCTTTGTGTTTCTGCAGAAGAGAGAAAACAAGGGATGTCACCATCAGCTGAATTTCCTCCCCTCTTATATTTATGGAAGCATATAAATAAAACAATGGACTCACTCCAAATGTTGCTGTTGCTGTGCTGATATTTGAGGCTCTGGTTGGCAGTGGCTTCTGACAAGAGGCAGCCTGCCCAAATCTTAGGCAAAAGCAGTGGATCCCTGCCCCTGTCTTTCTGCAAGCCCCCCTCCCACTCATGGTGATCTCAGCGTTGACCTCATTGGGGTCCTCAGAACTGAGAGATGCTTATTGCGGCACAATAAAATTCAATGGCACTTTTCTTCGTATTAATTGTTGATAGAAGAACATTGCCTTTAACTTCAGCAAAGACCCCGAGACGGCCCCAGCAGAAGACGCCAAAGTGCGGCAGCCCGAAAGAGCACGGAGTCCTCGAGCTGCGATGCGAGGCGGCAGAATCTGCCTAAGGCTTTAACGGGTCTGCTCTGTCAGGATTGGACTGCTGGGGCCAGGTGACCGTGGGACGGCAGCCCAGGAGGAGCCCCGGAGTATTCCGCGCAATCCAGAGGCTGCCGGGCGAAAAGGGGCGCCCTGCGATAGCGGCGAAGCCCTGTCCAGTTGCAAAGATGGGCGCGCGGGCTTAAACTCAACGGTAAGCCCGCCGTGGGTTCAAGGCAGGGCTGCGCTCACTGGGGAGTAAATTCCCGGTCGTTTCTGGAGGGAAGGAGCCGAGATCGAAAGGCAGCAGCTCAGGGGAATTGAAGGGGCTCCTTTCTGAAGGAGCCTCTAATCTAAGAAGCGCCCTGCGCGGGTCTCCAGCTGGGACAACCGATCACGTCCCGTCTTTGCCCGCTTTGCTAGCGGCCCGAGCCCCGAGTAGCCGCAGGCCCCCTGGCCCCGATCTCTCTTCGCCGAGAGCGACTTTCATGTAGGAGGAAGCGCAGAGAGCGGGGAGGGGGCCCCACCCCACCCAATCCCAGGAGGAAGAGGTCGTTGCGGTGAGAAGGGCCTTTTAGGACGGTTTTGGGTCTAGGAACAGCCAAGACGCGCTTGCTGCGTTTCTGCAAGTCTCAGTTGCCTTCTGCGTGTAAGGAGATTTCTGCAGGAAGTTTCTCTGCTGGAAACAAGCGGCACTTTGCGGTGGGCGATTTCAGTTACAAGCACAAGCATCCTCCTTTTGTTTTTCACCTGAGGACCTGATTTTGAATTAAATTAGAAAGCCAACGTTGGGCAGTAATGCTGGGACACCTCCTTTAGAAACATCCCTTTGTTCCCTGCTTTGAGGCTAACAATGAACCAATTTAATTACGCCAGCATCCATTAAAGACATTTGAAAAGCTGACTTTTAAACATGTCTTTATTTAGCAATTTTGTTCTAAACAGAAGAAAACAGCTCCCTTTCACCTGCCAATAAAATTGGGCTTTTAGTGCAAAAAGTCTTCTTCAGTGGATAAAAACCTTCATATTGATGAAGTACAGTACATAATTACTAGGCACAAAATAAAAACTGGATTCATATTAACATGCTGCTTGAACTCAGTTATCAAAAAACACCTGTCCTTATTGGGTGTGTGTGTGTGTGTGTAACAAACCCTGGAATGGTTGGTAAACCCTCACAAAGCTACATCTAAGAGAGTCTGGAAACAAACAGCTAGAGTAATGATCCCTGGCCACGGCCTGCTTGGACTGTGACGAGATCTTTCCTTTGCTGCTGCTTATTTGTTTCCAAAAGTTCTCAGCAAAGTTTGCAATCCCCTCTGGATGTTCTGACATGACACCGGCTGCGCTACTTCTCTTTGCTGATGGGCCTGGATCCTCCTTCCCTTTTGCTGAGAGGCTCAGAGTGACTGTTTTGTAAAAAACAAACCTAGCTTGCCTTCTTGGTCAGAATGCAATAAATGGCAGACTGGATGTTTTGCAAAAGACATAATAACGAGGTATATTGCTCAATCCCAATTTCTGTTTTGCATCACTTTTTGTTTCCAAAGTTGGAAGGTTCCCTTTTTGTTTTCCAACTAAGCATGAACCCCCAAATATTCCTGAAACATTCAGGAACTGGCCTGTATTGGGTCTTTTCTCCTGTGTGGTATCTTTGTTTCCAAAAAATGAAAACAAAGTTACCCACAAAGTCCCTTCCTTTATTTGAGGCCTGCAAATCTGGTGGGATCCAATCTCATCCAAGATCCAACCTCAATCCTATGGGGACGCTGGAAGGAAACCTAATCCTGAAACGTCCTTTGTTTAGAAAGAAGTCAATAATTATTTGACCACAATCAGGCCAAACTCCGTTCTTCAAGGAGCCAGTGGTAGGAATATTGAAATATCTCTGGCCTGATCTCTATTAGATTTGAATGAATTTGAATGGCAAATACTGATCCAATTCATCTCTTCAAATCTCCAGATCCTCCATTCAGCTTTCAAAAGACTTTGGTCTTCTTGCATTGGCCTAATACACAGGAACATACCTAGCTTGTGCAACTGCTTGGAAGAAAACAGACGGAACATCTCTGTAAAACTGAGGGGAGGGACAGAAATTGCTCTTAGATTCATTTGCAACTCAGGAAAGAGGATCTTAATTTGAAGCACATTTCAATAAACCTGTGAAGTTCTATTTGTTAGGCATAAATCCAGTGTGCAAACTTTTAAAAATAGGGAGGGAGGGAGGAAATCTCTGCAGGAGCTGGGAATTTTGTGTTAGAAATTTAGAGCAGTGGAAGGAAGGGATGAAGACTATAGGGTAATCTTTGATTAACTTCCTTTTTGGTGCTGACAGCATTCTGCTCTTCAGCTTGTTTTTAACGAAGTACAGTATTACTCCTTCACTCTTTTCTTCTTTGCTTTGTTTTCTTTACAAGTAGCAACATATAGATCATTTAATATAAATAAACATATATAAATATTGTAATAGACATTTACCTCCCGAGAGAAAGCTACATTCTCCCTCTTTCTTGATGTGCAAAACACCAATTTGGATTCTTCTATTCCTGTCAGAACCATCTAGGCCAGGCCAGCTTGACTCCCATACAGAGCCAGCCAGAATGTCCCCACCCATCCCACATTGCAATTGAGCCCACTACTGATCAGAGGTTTTCAGCACTGCGTTGCTTCCTCCATCTCCAAGTTCCTCTGAAGATCTCAGCAGCCTCAACTGAAACAAGCAGGTGCTTCTTGGAGGCCAAAATTTCAGTGCAGGTATCTAGTTGCAAACAGTTGAAAAGAATGGAGCTTTATGTTAGTTGGAGGAAAAGGCACCACCAGCTGATTTTTAACTGGCATGGAATCAAGTGGGTTTCCCATGCTGGACAGTTTCTTCCTGGTTTTATTTTTCTTTTCCGCTGCTCAATGGAGGACTTACTTTCTCAGAGGGAGAATTGGGGTTGTGCTCTTTCATTCTCTTTCCTGGCCTTAAAAAGTGGAGCATTTCTAACGTTGATCCTTTACAGTAATAACAACAAAACTGCAGCTGCCAGAGACCAGGAACTTCTGTTCCTCCTAAGGGCTCCAGCCACCCTTAATTTGCAGATCCCAAAGTTTTTAAGATTCAAAACGAGGATCCCATGAACCAGTGCAGCTGGAGTGGAGCTATATCCATGGAAGCCTTAGTCCCATGGCAAATGAGCCACATCCAGTTTCAGGACTGTTTCTCTGGTGGTGTATTCAGCTACCCCTTTTGAGCCCAGCCTTTGCCAGACTGCATGTTTTTAAAAAAGGAAGGAAAAGGAGAAAATAAAAGTACACAGGAAAAGATGCCAGAGGAGGAAACGTTCCTTCTGTGGAGGCTAAGGCTCTTCTGGGAATAAAAGCAAGGCTGCCTTTTCTTTGAGGAAGCCTCTCCCCACCTGGAGCTGAAGAGGTTGTCAGGAGTGTAGGGAACACAATGAGGGAGGCTGCAATGGATGCCTACAAGCTATGGGAAACCAGTCCACTCAGGAGGGCTCAAACGTTGCTGATCCGGATGCTCAACGGGATGCTCTCCCGCTCCACTTTCTCCCGGAAGGATTCCTCTAACTTCAGTTTCTCGGGATCACCAAACCGCATAGTTTCATGGAGGCAGCATGGAGGGGCCACTTTGATCACCTGTTCAAACAGGCTGAAGTCGGCCACATACTTCCCACTGGCCGAGAGAGAAATTACCGGAGTAAACTCATAGCCCCAAAGAATCTCCTCGGGGAGGTATGAGGTGCGAACCTGGCAGGTTGCACTGGTGGACTCAACAGTGCCGCTGAGAATTACCACCAGCTCAAAGTCTCCCTCTCCTGTGCGCAGGGCCACATCCCGGAAAGGGCTGCGTTCATTTACCACATGGTAGAAGGTGAGTGGCAAGATGAGAAAGGGGCTGTCAGAGGACGTATCAACCTGGAAGTCCACGTTGACCTGGTTGAGCCGAATGTTCTCACCTTCCTTGGTGAGGTAGGTCTGAAGGAGTTTCCCTGTTACCTGGCAGCCAATGAGAAGACTCTTGCGCATGTTGGCCACCCGGATCATTAAGCAGGTTTTGCCATCGTGCTGAGCCACCACAGCATTCTGGCTAAACTTGATGGTCTCTGCCCTCTTTTTGGGCCGAGCGATCTTGGCCAAGAAGGTGCCTGTAATGAAGATTTCCATGATGGTGGTGAGAACCAGCTGGCTAATGAGAAGCACAATGGCCAGCGGGCATTCCTCACTGATATAGCGGAAGCCATAGCCAATGGTGGTCTGGGACTCCAGAGAGAAAAGGAAAGCCCCAGTCAGTGTATGGACTTGCATGACACATGGGGTGTGGTTGGCAGGGGGGTTGAACTCCAGCAGGTCCCCATGCAGCAAAGCCACCAAATACCAGATGACCCCGAAGAGGAACCACGTCCCAGCAAAGGAGGCCGAAAAGAGGATCAGCTTGTAGCGCCACTGCATGTCAATGAAAGTCGTCCACAGGTCCTTCAGGTAGAGGAAGCGCTTGTCTGCAATATGCTCCATCCGCACATTACTTCGCCCATCTTTGGTCATGACACGTCTCTTCCGCAGTGCTGGGCCAATCAGGGGATGGCTGTCAGTCTGAGTGGTCTGGCTGTAGTACACCTTGGTGGCCGAGGTCATCTGGGGCAGAGGAGAGAGCAAGCAGGAAAGAAGGGCAGGTTAGGGGGGCTCACACTAGAAGAATATGGGGGGGATTATATCAGCATTTGGGATGAACCATAGAAGAGCAATAAATCCCCAGGATGTGTTCAAAATGGGAGGTGGCACCTCTTGCCAACCCACAGTTCTTCTGCAGTTCTATAGTCATCTACTTTTCCCTGAGGGGCTATTCATTCCCTTTCTTTCTCCTCCCACAGTCCTCCAGGTCACAGTTTAGCTCATTCCACTTCCACTTTATTTTGCTCTTGGGTCAGTTGCCATGTCTCATTCATTGGCTGCTGAGAGAAACAGGATGTGACTGATCTTGGGCTGGTTTTAGGCCTCCTTAATATTCTCTATGCAGACATTGTGGTTTGGACAAGTCTTAGTTTAATCCAAGTCTCAAATGGCCACATTAAAAGGAATTAGGTCTAGCTGGCTGCACAAATAAGGAAAGTATGAGGTGAACTAGGGTAGCCTCATTGCTAAACAAAGTAAGTAATTTGGGAAGGGAAGGGAGGCAGGCTGTCTTACAGGGAGGGGCTTTTGATCCCAAATACAGTGGGGTGTTATTTCCTAGCTAATTGAAAAAAATCCCCCAAGAAAGTTAGCCGGACGTACATTGAGCCACGGTCAACTAAGTGTTGATGTCCCAAATGATCACCCTGCCAGCCTTACTTTAAGGCATCCTGCTTTGTGGTCAAGCAAGGCCAATGAACAGCTTGCTGAAATGACCAGACTCCAGGCCTCCAAAGGCACCTGGTTTATGGCCTCTTCTTCTCCTCTTTCCTTTTCTGCATGTGGAGCTAAAATAATTGTGGGGAAAGAAAAAAAGGAAGCTGAGTGTCTCGCTCTCACACAAACGCATTAAGATTCTCACTGAGTGATTGTCCATTCTTCAAGCTACTCTCCCCACTTTTAATCCTGTTCCCAGCAAGGAGAAAACATCCTTCTGGTTGCTTGAAAGAGGCCTGTCAATGAATATTAATAAACCAGGATCATGGAGACCTCTCGTCCCTGCCCTGACATTTTTGCAGGGGGAAAAAGCGGCACTTCCCATGGACCCCAACATGCCTCTTCTCTTCCTGGCACCACAGCCAAAGGCCCCTCCCTACCTGGCCAGAGAAAAGATCAGAGTGGGGTCCTTGGAGCAGCTATTTTCTCCCTTGTCCTGCCCTGGTTTTGAAAGCAAAGATCATGACTGTCCTCTCAGCAGGGAAAAGGCACTGAGGCCACCTCATAGCTGCCCCCAAGAGAGGATCTGCCCTTCCAAGATGCTCCTCTACCCCCTGCACTTGTTCATGAAGGTTGGCTGGCCAGAGATGATGTCCACTTTTGGCATTCAAAACCCATGTCTGTGGCCAGGGCGACAGCCTCCTTCAAGGGCCCCTTTCCTGGAAGAGGCTCCCCTGCCAGCCACCTCCTCAGCCCATTTCCTTTTTATCTCCCCACCTTTGAATTTGCCCCACTTTATCTCTAACTCGACTGCCTTGACTGCCTTGCCAGCCATCCCTTCCTCTGCCTGGCTCCATCAAAGGCCTCTGCAGTCTTGTGACACGCATAGGTCCCTTCTGAATCTCTGAAATAAATTGGAGAGCAGGAGAGAGAAAGATCATTGGGTTAGTTGAAAGCAGATTCTCACAAGAACCAGCTTTTCCAGGTCTTCCAGGTCTCTGGAAGAAGGAAGGGGAAAGTGATTTATGGAGGTATCTTCTCCAAAGTGGCCCAATTTACTACCCCAGGCTGATTTTGCTTGACTTTTATATGGTATGGCAGAAGTGAAAACCCTTGCATGATTAATAGTCACATTGCTCAGGGACATGTGCAATGCAAAGTCTGCCATGCACGTGAGAATGACTCTGGCTCTGAGTTCAAGTGAAGAGAGTCCAGTGGAAAGCCAACAGAAAGACAAAAGGTTTTTCTCACATAAAGTGGGGCTGAGAGCACTTAACCAAGTTATTGTGGCATTTGCACCAAAGGCAAAACTACATCAGAGCTCCTTCCTTGCCTTCAGCAATTTGCCTATCCAGAAAAAGGTTTCATCCAAAGACACAATTATATTTGTTGTGGGGATGTGGCCAAATTCAGTGGTTGACAGGAGAGAATTTGGCAAGCTGCAGTTGTGGTTTCTAAGTCAAATGAGCACAAATTTATTTTTGAAGTTTACTCATTGTAAACATAGCCTTTCTTTTCTGCACAAAATGGCTCCTTCTCATTCTCACCCCTCCCTTTCCAATCTGGCCCCCACATGCCCCAGAACAGTCCTTCAATAGGCCCCACTGGTAGTTGCTGTTAACATTTTGGAGGCATTAAACATTAACTATGTGTGCCTTGGCCTGCATTCATTAGGCAGAGAACGAGGTTGCCACTGTACTTAAAAGTTTACAGCCTGTTTTACAAGAAGAACATAATATATAACTATTTCTCCCCGAGAAAATCTGGCCAGAGGTCACTTCCTGAAGATTCCCTTCTGCCTGCAATTCTGGCTGCCCCAGGTCTCGGTTGCAAAATGCTTTACTTGAATGGCATCATGCCATCTTTTGAGTACCAGGGATTTTCAGAGAGAGGATTCAGAAGGTGAGCTAAGGAATGGGTGCCAGACCATGCTCCTGTCATCAGCAGGCCCAACACTGTGCCAGGCCGACAAAAAGTTGGGCTCAGCAGAAACAGGTACCATAGGCCTCTTTCTTAAGACTTCATGTGGCTTTCTCCTCAGCAATCTGGGCTGCATGTAAGGAAAAGGAGGCTAACCTGTCACCCTTTCTGAAAGGTGGCATCCAGAAACTTTCTGACAATACGTTCTGAAAGCTGGTGAACCTACATCAGAGCTCCTTCCTTGCCTTCAGCAAATGTGGTTAAACTGTAAACTGGACTTGCTTTAAAAGGTTGTGCTGTAAATAAGCATTTTCCTCCAGGCCAACTTGATGGCACTCAAAACAAGCAGCAACTTGTTAAAACTTGTGTTTGGGCTTTGAGAGATCTGGCAGGGGCAGAGAACTGAAGTAGTGCAAGGCCAGCTGTCATCCCTTGGTTTGTTAATCAGGGCTGGGCAAAGACAACATTCTAGAGGGAATTTTATCTGAATTCCTACCACTCTTGCACCCATGCTGGCTCTGTTGCCCTTTGGATAACAAATCCCATAATGCTTAGCAGTATGGCTGGTGGGAGAAAAGCAGATTTGGGAAAACACAAGAGGCGCTTAAGTATAAACGGGTGCACTCTCCAAGCTGCAGCCTGGTGGTGGCACAGTCAAAGCTGCAGTGCAACTCAGGTATCTTGCAGGCAACTGAAGGTGAGCCCTGGGTGGTTCTCAACTCCTGGCTTCAATGGATGACATGGGAACATCTGTCAGTTTAAGTCTTTTCCAAACAACAGCAGAGGGTTTGTTGTGGTTGCCCTCAGTTTACCCAGGAAGTGGTTTTACAGCCCTACTAAGGGAGCATTCCTGTGGTGCCTTGTTGAATCTGTCCCAGCAGCAAAATTCTTTGTATATGTGGATCTATACAGCTTCTCCATCTCCTCTCCCCACAGCAGCTAGGGATGCAAGGTGGCAGGCCAAGAAACTGTAGGCTGAGCAGAGACACCAAAAGGGCAGCCAACAGGAGCCAGGGTACCCATGTGCCTTGAGGCTCCTTATCTCCTCAAAAGAACCCCATTCCCCTCTCTTGTGGCCAAGTGGCCCTCTTTTTCCAGTCCATCAGCCCTCTCTCCTGGGATACGGCCAACCCTGTCTTCTTCTTTGGCTGGCCCCATGGCAAGACCCAGGAGGGGAGGGAAGTGTGGGCTGAGGCTCCCCACTGGATCTCTGCAGTGCAGCAGATATTGGAAATTGGCAAGCTCAGTTGCCCAGGATCTGGCCAGCCTTGTGGGGAGGGGGAGGAGATGTTGGGGGGGAGTGAAAGCATTTGACTGTTTAGTAAGAAGAGCAGGCAAAACAGTACCTCCATTGTCTGTCCCCCAGGAGAAGGCCTGAATGGAGCTCCCAGAGAGACAAAAGAGCTTTGAGAAACCCAACTTGTTAGTATGCGCAGGGGGAGCCTCAGCCTTCTCTTGCTTGGCCTCCTCTTCCCCTTCTTTCTCGGCCACCCCAGCAGGCATGAGTTCCTGCACTGAAGCTCCTCAGGCTGAGGGCTGTGTTCATTGCATCCCCCTCCAGCACTCACCTGTCCTGACCTCCATCTCACTGCCAACACAGGGGGCATGGCTGGGCCCTTTCCCCAAGCAAATATTGCTGCCTGTGTTTCTCCTTTTGCCAAGCATTCATTCAGGGTGGGGTGCCTTGGTTCTCCTTCTGCAGGAGGCCCAGGAAGAACTAAGCTTGCAAAATCTTTCTTTTCTCCTTTAGCTCAGCTCCAAATGCAATTGGGCATCTCCACTGGTATCTTAAAATTGGGGGTTGTAGACTTGGCCCAACCCCTCAGCTTTTCAAGAAAAGTGGGCAACTTGCTTCATTCAGCCAAGCTGCAAGATTATTTACACAAAGCTTCCACAAAGGTTTAAAACATGTCAGCTTCCCCCAGAGTTCTGAAAGTCAGGGAGGAAATCCACTAAAACTCTAAATCCCCAAGGGCTTAGCATCATTTTAGTAGGAAAGAAAACCCTCCTCAGAATTTAAACCCAAAACATCAAGAGAATAGAGAAATTCCTAGCGTTTGCATCCCTGCTTCATCCACCACAACCTTTGCTCTGACAAATTAAATGAAGTGAAATAATTTAATTAGCCGCCTTGAGGTTATAAAATGTACCCAAGGAAAAGGACCTTGACCTCAGGACCCAGTTAATGCTTGACCTCTTCAGCCCTTCCTCAAAATACTGAAATATTTTTTTCTGAGAGAAGGAGAATACTTTCAGGAGAGATGTGGAGGAAACACACTCTTTCCAGGAATGTGAAGATTGGTTATCAGAAGAAAAATATAGACATTTAAGAATGACCTACAAGGGCAGAGAGTGAGCATCAGAATCTGATGCTCAGAATCACTTGGAGGGCTTCTGGTTGGGAAGGGCAGGCTAAAAGGGCCATGGCATCATTTTGGAATGATTTCTGCAAAGCCGAGAGAAAGCCGGCACAAAAGAAACCCAACTTCAGAGGGTTGCCTTAACTTCCCTGCCTGTCAAACCCCTCTCTTTATTGCCTTCCTTCCACTTTCTCTCCTTCCACTCACAGGATGACCTTATTCCCTTCAGCAGACATCTGTCTGACCTTTGCAAAGAGTGGCACAACCCACTTCACCTTCTGAAAAGACCCCAAAACCAGACCCTGAGTTCAGACCCAAAGCATTTTTTGGCATACGGTGATGTTTTTGATCTCCTACTTTTGGGAAAACCTAGCCGCCAACCCTATCTATCCCCAGACAGAAAACATCAGGGCAATGAGATGCTTGCAAAGGCTTTGGGTTTCCCACGTGTAACATCTCACATCCATACAGGTATGTTCTTGTCCATGCACACACAACCATTTCCCTCAGGCAAAACAGGCAGTGGCTTTTTGGGATCCTGGGAGAAATAAACTTGCTGAAAACAAGAAGAGAAAGGAAATTGGGATTTATCTCCCAAGGAGAGCCAAGGCAGACATTGTTTGCCTGCCTTTTGCCAAGACTACCTAAACTGGAGACAACAGCATTATGTCCACCTGTGCAGGTTGTATCCACCACCATCACCTAATAAAACTCCAGAAAAGACTCTGTAGCAAAACCTTTCCCCCTCTCATCTCCTGCATCTCCCCATCAGATATACCAGCAAGAAGAGGCCTGACCCTGGGGGACATTTGAACTGTCTTATATTCTCCTGCCTACATCCAAGGTTGGAGCTTCTTACCTTGAGCTTGGAGAAGGCTTGGACTGCAAACCGGGAGACCTTCACCTTGAGAGAACCTTCTCACAGCACCAAGCTGGTCAGGAATAAGTCAGCTCCCCGTTTTTCTAACTGGCCTGGGGGTGAACTCTTCTCTCCATGGAGGCCAGGGATCCAGAGGCTGCACAGACGGTGAAGAAGATAGGTGAGGAGTTTCCACCATCAAATCAGCCTCATCACCCAGCTCTGCAAGGCTGAGCCTCCCCCATGGATTTTATGCCTCCTTTTTCCCCCCTCTCTGCAACTGACAAAAGTTTGTTCAACTTCAAGTGAATGAAAGGATTATTTTTTTAAAGGAGGGGGCAGCTGAGGGAGGCGACTGACGTCCTCAGTCGGCCTATCAGACAAGAGCCCTGCCAGAAATGGTGGAGAATGGAGCAGCAGGAGGAGGAGGAGAAGTGGAGAGTGTAAAAGAAAGAGTGAAAATAAATGGAAGGAAGAGAATGAGAAAAAGAGGATTTGGCCATGGAACAGAGGGGAGGGGAGGAGAGGAGAAACCAGAGGGTTAAAGTTTTAGCAGAAAGTTAATGAGCTGGAAATCAAGTGCTCTCCATCTGTTCTATGGGTCACAAGGCAAGAAGGGCAGTGGTGGGGCAGTGGCCAAGGTAGGACAACAGGAGGAGGAGGAGGAGGAGGAGGAGGAGGAGATCATCAGGGCAGCCAGAGAGACTGATGGATTTTAAAAGCCACAGTCCTTCTTCCTGGACCAGGCATTCATCTCTGTCCAGGTGCTTTTGTTGGGGTGACATGGGGCAGCAACACCCAAGAGGATGGGTATACCTGTTGTGGGACCCTCCCAGGACACCTAGATGCTTGCATCAATTCAGGCACAGTTTTGCTTGCTTCTTATTTGCATTTTCCCCATCCCACAGTGGAGATAGAAGGTGAACTTGTCAGGGAGGGCACTCCTTGCCCCAAAGGAAGGGTTCCCCCCACTGGTTCCCCACAAGCTTCTCTGGTGAGCTGGAGCACCAGAGAAGGTCCCCTGACAATGATTTGAAGGAGTGGCCCAAAGACATACCAAAAGGAGTCTGCTGTTCATCTGGGTAGCAATAGAGCCCCCACATTCAGGAGCAGTGGACTTTGAAGTCCTCTGGTTGCCTGATCTGGAAAAGAGGGGGCCCCTGGGATCAGAGGCTGCAATCTTAGTCCCCCCCCGGGAGTGCTGCAGGGTCCTCAGCAGGCCCTTGCGCCCTCTGCCTGTGAAGTAGGGAACTGCTAGGGTGAGGAGGTGATGCAGGCCTGGCAGCTGACCTGTTCTGGGGTGAACTTACCTATTTTCAGGTGCTCTGCTTCCTTTTCTTATTCTAAGAAATGAATGTAATGAACCTTCACATTAGTTCCTTTCTTCCCAAGGCTGTATCTTGTTTCAGGAAAACCTCTCCTCTTTTTAAAATTCTCTTGCTTCTAAGCTAAATCTACTTCTTGTTTCTTCTTTGCTTCTCTTTGTTTTCAAATTATACTGGTACCTTTGGAAAAAGATATCAAGCTATAAAACAGGCCTGTTTATTCTGCATAAACCCGATTCCTGTTTTTGACCCTGGGAAAATCAATTATTTCACAGGAAAACATAATGATGGCTGGAGGCCTGAGCCCTTTAGACATTCCTACCTCTGGTTGGGATCTGTCTTCCCCAGCAGATTTTCTCCTTTGGATGAGGTGTTAATTGGTGTTACAAGCTAGCTCACCCAGCCTATCATGGCTTATTCATCAAGCCATAGTTTGCCAGGACTTGTGAACCTGGTCTCAGCCACTGGTATTTACAGCCATCTCCATCAGCTTGGGTATGAAAGCGTCAAAGCCACAATAGATATCAGAGTAGCTTGGAAGGCCCACTCTTTGTAATAGCTCAAAAGGGCTGAAGAAAGGGATTGGGTGATAGTGGAGCAGGGCATGTGCTTGGGGATAGGAAGGTCCTTCATGTGGCAGAGATGGAACCAAAGAACCTTCCACCAGGCTAGATGCATCCCCTATTCTTAGGGGAAACTCTGGCTCAACAGAACTGGGCCAGTTTTCATGGCAGATACTAAGGGGTTTTAGATAGAAGCTCTGTCTTCCCGTGGAGAGATTTGCAACTAAGTTCAAAGCTCTGCAGTGTCTGTGTTCTCAGTGTCAAAAGAGCCCCTCTTTCTGCTCCTCCTCTAACCTCATTTCTGCCAGGGGGGCTTTCCTTGCCATCCAGAGAAGGAGGAGGGAGTAATTTAGCCATGCCCCCCTTGTTGTTTAGGTGCAGTCCAGAAGCCAGAGGAGCACCAAGCTGATTTCAGTTACACACCAAGCAAAGAGGTAACTCTTCACCCACAAGTGGTGACTCTTCACCTCTATTGATGATGAAGAGGTTGTGGTGTCTTGATATATTTGTTGTTATTATTGACATCCTGTGCCAGATTATCTCACTGATCCTGCCCATCTTGGAACTGGTAGCTAAGCATTTGGATAAATATACTCTCTGTATAACAGGAGCGCTGCATTGCAGCTGGCCTCATCCTTCTCGCTCATTTCCTTATTCTGCACAGCATCACACACCAAATGTGTTCAAGGAGAATCAAGACCCTTTTTTTGCCACCAGTCACTGGAAAACATTTTAAGCAAAGGTAGTGCAACATGCTGGACTTGGCCATTACACTGGATTTCTGTGGCTAAGTACCTCTGTGGACAGGAACCAAATGCTTCCAGTGGAAAAGTAGAGTCTTCCTTTAAACTAGGTTTTTTGGCAAAAGGATGGGAATTATTCCTTCTTCCTGAATGTTTTTTCAATTTATCAGACAGGCTGTGAGCCATGGGATTTCTTAGTGGTCTTCCATCCAAGCATTAACTTGATCCAATTCCATTTAGCTTTTCCAGGATCAGCAAGGGCAAGCAGCCACAAACATATCAGAGTGTCATGTTGAAGTGATTAGCCTCCCCTTGGAAGCATGCCAGGTGTTTGGTTGAGCTCTCACTGGTTTGGGTCAAAGGTTGGCTTTGTTTTCATTACAGGTTGACCTTCCTTCTCTGTTTTACTTGGGTCCTGGAGAGGAAGAGATTCTCCCCGATTGCACCCAAATAACCTGTTGGGCAGGGTGTGGTTGAAAGAAAGAGTTGCAGCCAGAAAAGCCTCTATGGCCCAGGAGCAGAGAAACATCACTTTCCAAGACAGAGAGGCATCTCTGGAGCTCAGCATTTAGTTTCGCCTTCCCCAGTACCAAAGAAAGCCAAGGAAGGTGAATTGGCTGCCTTTCTGCCTCTTTTAAGAGATGTGTCTTTTTCTCTCCTTGGCTTGCATGGAATGCAGGAAGCTGTGCCATCTGGGAATTATGGCAGTTGTACTCCACCAGCTTCACAGGGACCCTGGCTGAGAAGCATTGGTCTGGAGATATACTCAAGACCATCAACTGCCAGCAAGGACCCTGCTCCTCTTTATTAGTTGCTGGTCAAGGGCTCTGTGCACCTTAGGTTTTCACACACATCCCCGTGCAATTCAGCATCCCAGCCGGAGGACGTCCAGAGCAGTTGCCTTGGTGACGGTGGGGAAGAAAGGGCGCCTGGGAAGGGGGTAGATGACACACATTGGGAGGGAGGGAGAAGAAGAGAGATCGAGCTCGGAGCTGAGCTAAATTTAGGAGGAAGAGGAGGAGGAGGAAGTGGGCCCGGGCGGCTGTGTCTGGGCTGCACCCCCAGCCAGGGATGTTCTGTAGGCCGCGGACGAGATGAGTGAGCGAGGCGGAGCAGCTGCGATCGCCGAGTCCGGAGCGCGGAGCCGTTTCAGCACCACCAGGTGAGGACAGCTCCAGGCCAACGCTGGCGCGGGCAGGGGGCGGAAGTGGTTGGGGTCCCTGGTGGGGGGGCTTGTGCCACCGTCCTTTTCTGAACCGGGGGGTTCTGAGGACTGCAATTCGTTGGTGCCTTCTTCTCAGCCCCAGTTCTGGCACCTTTTGGTGCCTTCTTCATTTGAAATAGCAATCTTGTTGGATGGGCCATCTTTGGTGAAATTCAGGGGGAGAGGTTGAGATTTGAACACAGGTGTGCTCCCCCTGTTAGGAACTTAAACATGTGCTGGGTTTTCAAAACAGCCTTGTAGAGTAGGAACAATAAAAGCAAAAGATGGCTTGTGCTTGAGAGAATCCTACAGTGTTATCAGGCTCTTTCCCATGTATAGTATATGTCAACAAGATTATTACCATTAGTCTCTTTTACTGATTAGAAGAACCTTAGGAAATAATTCTTTATTAAGAGATAAAGGATATTGTCACAAACTCTGGAGGAGCCCAGAGCCCATCCTCCACAGCCAAAGAGATTTGGGGCCTGGTAGAAGGCTGATCTGCTAATGACTATGCCTACAGGCCCAGCTCAGCACAGGGGTCATGAGTGTGGGCCTCTGATGGCCAGCATGACCACCACCCCAGCCTTGTGGGGGAGAAACTCAGCCAATTTCTGCCTTCTCTTCCGGCATGCTGTGGAGTAGATGGACCAGGCAAGGAGGAAGGCAGTGGATGCCATGCCTTCAGTCATGGTGATGATGGGCATGGGGGCCCTGCAGAGCAACCAAATTCTCCCCCACCTGTACACACTTGATTCTTGGAGGTTATAGGGCCTCAGTGTCAGGATAGTGAGACTTCTGGCCCCTTTCTCTCCCATACCCTGAATATGGCAGACCACTTATGGTTTGAGAGGGAGGCCTGTTGCTCAGTAGGTTTACACCTGTGACTGCCAACTCACTCCCCATCCTCTAGGGAGAAAGGGGGAAATAAATAGGGTTTAATAGAAGTCCACCCTTCCCTCCCAGCTCTAGAAAAATGGACATGGACTTTGCCAGGGCAACAAGAGGACAAGCCCTTGTTTTCCACAGCAGTGAAACAGGCACCCTGAACAAGATGAGAAGCTGAAAACATTTCCTAGGCCATCTCCCCTCTTCAGATAGTAGGTGTTCAGACAGCTTCCAGCCCTGGATGTGACCTCAATGCAGCATAACTGCCCTCTTTCTCCTCCGTGTGTTTGTCTAACTTTTTAAAGTTAGCTTTTTAAAACCAGCATCTTTTTTTGCACAAGTAAATTCTGCAAGCAGCTTGTCTAAAATCAGGGGTTGAATCATCCACCCAGCATTTGTGACCCAGCAGAGTCTCTGGATAACCTGAATTCTCATATGTAATTCAAGGGAGAGAGAAATCTATTTTCCTCTGCTTCTGTTGTACACACACATACACGTCTTTTTTTCTCTCCACTCAAATGTTTCAAACGGGATCTCCTCCAGCCACTACTTCGTCAAGGGTCACTTGCCTCCTGAAGAAACAGCCAGGAGAATATTTGCAGAGGAGAACCTTTGCTCATTTAAATGGTGCAACATCAATCAATTTCACAGTATGGGCACTGTTTAAAAATAGCCCGCCTGTTAATTGGAGAAGGCCATCTGGGTGGTGTCTTGGCTTTTGGAAATGCCCTCCACCTTTCTTCTCCTACTTGCCTTGCAGGAAAGGTGACACCAAGGGCTGGTCCTGCAACAGAGCAGTCTAGCCTACTTTCTGCTCCACCAAAGTACCTCCTGGAGGGCAACAGCTTGAGCAAACATTCCTCCCACGAGGCTCACTGGCAGGTTGTGCTCCTTGCTTTGCCTTTGCTCTAGATTCCCAAAGCCATTTGCAAATTTTGAAGTCCTCAGCAAAGATGCAAGATAGGAGAAAAATGTGTGCCTGGGAGAACCAGCTGGAGATATGTGTGCGTGCTATGTTTTCTTGTGCAAAGCCAACACTTATGGTCAGTTGATGATTCAGTGTTTTGCACAAACCCAGAAACGGTGTCTCTAAGGGCAAAGTCCTTCCCACAGAGCATCCACAGAAATGGCACAGGCCTCCTGGGAACATGGTCAAATCTTCAAGCTTCGTTTCCCAGGCTGGTGCCCTCCAAATGGGGTGGAGTATCTCTCTTTTCACCCCCAGCCAGCTTTGCTGTGGGTTTTAAGACCACTGTCCAAAAAGCAGCTTCATGTCACAACTCTCCATTTTCTCCATTTTTCCCTGGAGATTTCCACCATCTGTAGGATTCTTCCATATCATGCCCCTTATCCTCTTCCCTGGCCTGTGTTTTCTTCTAGACCTGGAGGATGCCCAGCACTAATATGGCCAAAAACCACTCAGCTTTCTCCACCATCCCCAAGACCCCCATCTCCGAGGGCAAAGCACCCCTTTCCTCTCAGCCAGTCAAGTCGGCGGCCTTGCGTCGCCTGGGTGAGGGCCCTGAGAAGGCTGAGAAGAAGCGTGGGCGCCAGCGCTATGTGGAGAAGGATGGCAAATGCAATGTCCAGCATGGGAATGTGCGGGAGACCTATCGCTATCTCACTGACATCTTCACCACACTAGTGGACCTGAAGTGGCGCTTCAGCTTGCTGGTCTTCATCCTGGCCTATGCTGTTACTTGGCTCTTCTTTGGCCTCATCTGGTGGTTCATCGCATACTGCCGTGGTGACCTGGACCACCTTGGGGATGATGCCTGGACCCCTTGTGTTAATAATCTCAATGGCTTTGTCTCAGCCTTCCTCTTCTCCATCGAGACTGAGACCACTATTGGCTATGGGCACCGGGTCATCACCGACAAGTGTCCCGAGGGCATTGTGCTGCTCTTGCTGCAGGCCATCCTGGGCTCCATGGTGAATGCCTTCATGGTGGGCTGCATGTTCGTCAAGATCTCCCAGCCCAACAAGCGGGCAGAGACCCTGGTGTTTTCTTCCCATGCTGTCATCTCACTGAGGGATGACCACCTGTGCCTCATGTTCCGGGTGGGAGACTTGCGCAACTCCCACATTGTAGAGGCCTCGATCCGGGCCAAGCTGATCAAGTCAAAGCAGACCCAGGAAGGGGAGTTCATTCCCCTCAACCAGACAGACATCAGCGTGGGCTTTGAGACTGGTGATGATCGCCTCTTCCTTGTCTCCCCGCTGATCATCAGCCATGAGATCAACGAGCACAGCCCCTTCTGGGAGGTCTCCAAGGAGCAGCTGCAGAAAGATGAGTTTGAGATCGTTGTCATCCTGGAAGGAATGGTGGAGGCCACAGGTAAGTGGGTGGGTGTTGCAGGCTCTTAGGTCTCCCTGCTGGGGAAGCTGAGCTGCCAAAAGAGAGATGCCTTTCCCTGATGCTAACTGCTGAGGCTCCTGCAAGGACAGCATATGGCTGGCTGGGAAAAGCTGTCTCCACTTTTTCAAGCAAAGTGTTTGGCTTGGTCTCTTAGCCAATCCAGTGTGTGTATGTGTGGGAGAATGATTGACACCTTTTTCTGCTGAATTCATATCTCTCAGAAGTTGGCTAATCTGCACCAAATTTGCTTTGGAAAGAGCCCCAGCCTTAAATGGGTGTGAGAAGTGGCCATCTCTCAATTGTGCCCTCCCAGCAGCAAGAGCTGTGGCAAGGAAGACAGACAGAAGAAAGGGTTGTGCTCTGCCCCTCCCTTCCCCCATGGCAAGAGAGTCCTCCATGGTGGGTTCAGGAGAGCAAAGTTAGGATTACATAAATTTGTTAGATATTAATATACTGTACATGTAGATGAGCTTGGGGCTGAGGCAGCCAACATGGGCCTTGACCTGCTTCCACCCACCCATCCACCCAATTTCCCTGTTTTTCTTGCAGGTATGACATGCCAAGCTCGGAGCTCCTACCTGGTGGACGAGGTCCTGTGGGGACATCGCTTTATGTCAGTCCTCACCTTGGAGGATGGATTTTACGAGGTGGATTATAACAGCTTCCACCAGACCTTCGAGGTGCCCACTCCCAGCTGCAGCGCCCAGGAGCTGGCAGAGGCTGCAGCTCGCATGGATGCCCATCTGTACTGGTCCATCCCCAGCCGGCTGGATGAGAAAGTGGAGGAGGGGACAGAGAAGAGAGAAGAGGGGGACAAGGAGAGGAACGGGAACCTCACCAGCACCGAGAGTGAGTCCAAGGTGTAATAGGCTGGACTGGGCAGAGTGAGTCAGAAAGCCTGGGTTGTGGCAGGAGGTGCCTCCCAGGGAGATAGGAGCATTGGGAAAATGAAGAAGAGATGCACTTCAGTTTGGAACTTGGTATTATCAGCAAAGACTGTGCAAAACAGTCCTGACTGGGAAGCCATTTCTAAAAATGCCAGCATGTAGGAAAGTCGGCAAACTGAAGCCCTCTGGAGGAGATGGAATTGAAAACTATATCTGATATGAGTTCAAACTCATTGCTAAGGAAAGACAAGGCTCTTGGAAGGCAGCAAGGCTCCTGATGTCTCTGTAGATGTATCCATTGGCAGCAAGACCAAAGGGGTTTTAGCTCTTCCTGCTTCCTGACTTCCCAGCCTAGCCCCAAGTGCAGGTCCATTCAAGGCCTAACCAGGTCTGACTCTATTAGCTTTCTGAGTTCAGCTAAGGCCTCTGATGGGGGAAGAGACTTTCAGCCCCGCAAAAGACCAGCATGGGTGCAAAGTTTTTAAATATCTGCAGTTTGTTTTGGACATGCCAAAGACAATGGTGATCCCCAGAGAGATTATATGGAGAAATCTGATCCCGATGCCAAGTCCAAAGTCTTGACAAGAGGCTTAAAAACATGTTTGCCAAAAGACGCCTTTCATATTAGCAAGTTTTCTCTGTCCAGCAATGACTGATTGTTTCCCCCACAAGACAAGAAAATAAGGGGAGGGGGCAATTTGCTCTATGATATTGATTATGAGATATATTAACATTCTATATTTTGAAATAAACCATACTAGATGAGTCATGAAATTTATCAGTGATTAATCAAGGAATTGAGTACCTTTGTATATTTGCATATGTGATTACAAGCCCAAGGAAGGTTACCAAGCAGGTTGGATTTTTAGAGTGCACATAAAACATGAAGAATGGCATAACAAACATTTATGAGCTTTTTTTACATGTATTTTAAACAGTTTATAAAACCTGGAGTAGATTTTACTTTTCAATTTGTTACCCATCATCATATTTTATTCCTTAGATTTGTATTATTCTTTCCCTCCAACAGCCCGAAGGGTGGCAGTGGCTTTCCTTCCTTGTCACTTCTCCTACAATAACCCCAGGTGGGGAGAAGCAATGCCTCCCCCAACCTGTGGAATGAATGGGTTTCATCTCTCTCCTTCCCACAGCATTTTATGCCCAAAACTAGGTAGACCCTTTTGGAAACTGGTCTTATTTGGTAAGGGAAGGTGGTTTACAGGATACTTTATGCTGAAAATGGAGGGTGCATTTCCTAAAACCCAGTTAAGTATTTTGAGCTGCCCCGTTTCACAGGCGGTTGTGTCTGGCTGCTGTTTTGCAGCCCTGCAGCGCTCCCTTCTTGCTCCTGGCCAAGGAGGGTAGTGCCTAGGGGCGCCTAGAGCACAAGAGATCATGCCGAACAGCCACGACTGGGCTCCTTTGAATCCCAAAACCTTTGCGAGGAGATTCTAGGCTAGAGGGTTCAGGCAACCCCCTTGCACTTTGTGAGCAAACGCAACCTGATGACAGCCCAGGGATGTTCTCTGCCTCTGGGGTCCACCTCCTTTCTCCTTTGGAGAAACAAGGCTGCCACTTCAGATACCATCTAACATTTTTGGGGGCACCCTCTTGATGCCCTGGAACTGCAACTCCCATAACTCCCAGCCAGCCTGTTTAGGGAGATGCCTCCTTTCCCTGTTCTGTTTCTCCTCTCTTGCTTTTGGTGGCTTCAGAAAACTTGACACATTCAGGCATAAACTCTGTGGTTCACATTTTTATTAAAATCCCATTTAGCCTTGTGAACAGTATTTTCACAATCCCTTATGATATTTGAGTGCTTCTCCCTTCCCCACACTAGTTTTATTTAAGCACCATCAGGCACTCCTGGTTGTGCAGGTCTTGCCTTTTCTGAAGCTGAGACAGGAAAAGGCAGAAGAACCTCTGCAGAAAATGTAGCCAAATTGCAAAACCTTTTCGCACACTTTCTTAAAAAGGCAACTGGATTTTTATTTTTGATGTTACAAGGAAATGTTCCAACTTCCATCAAGGGAAGAAATCTTTACTACTAAATATGTGAGAACTCAGGATATCCTTTTCACTGTTTCCTGCCCTTTGGATGGGATATTCTCATGCCCTGTAGAAAGGAAATCCATCATGCACTCATATGTAATCCTTCCATTGAAAAAGTTCT